>JAQIXI010002089.1:0-11260 GCA_034700165.1 Galumnidae sp. Gr-Ori-00277
TCCGAAAACATATATTTGAACCCGAACACATATACTATTTTGATTTTGATTTTCTGACTTTGACGCTCTCTAGCGGCCAAACCGTATAAGTTATAAAAAATATTTTTATATATTTGAGTTCAGTTATACTTCTTCTATCAACTGCGTATAAAAAATCCCGGTTGCAAGCTGGTACTTTTGTAAGCATAGGGGCTGCCATCCTACTTTTATGGTTTTCTAGAGAAAAACACCCAAAAAAGACTTTTTATGTGTTGTTTTTAATTTTTCTCAAAATCTTCGCGTAGACTCCCGTTTTTCGAGAAGGGAGTCCTTTTTCCAATATTTTGCAAATTTTTAGGTCTGAGAGGGGTATTCCGGAATACATTGATTTCGAAATCCCTGTTTAAAATAAATAATTAATCAAAAGTTTTTTAGTAATAACAAGTTTATATTCTTTCTATATTTTTAACGCAAATTCTAAGAAGAAGAAAATTTGCTAAAAATTATTAAGTGTAAAGTCTAAAAACTGTTGAAATATTTTCGTTTTTGTAAAGAGAAATCTCTAGAAAAGGGATTATTATGCAAGGTGTTATATGTCTCTTTAATATGTGCACAAATACCTTCATAATAATCATATCATATGACATGTCTTATTAAAAATGAGTTAAAAAAATTTAGTCTTTTCAAAAGAAACTTTCTAAGAAAGTTTCCTTGATAAATATTTCTTAGAGTTCCATTAAATTCTTTGAGAATATTTCTAGAAAATGTGTCAAGGTGGAATAGAGTCTCTTTTTGAAATTTAGATAAAACCAAAATATTTTGAGTCAAAACTAATTTACAAAATGTCAGCGAAAGGCAAAAATAATAAAATTATTTCAATATTAAAAATAATTTTATTAAAATTTTGTTTCAATTGAAATGTTTTATGGAATGAACTGAAGTTATGTAAAGTATTTGCGTATAAAACGGACTCATTTGCAAAATATAAGACTCGGATTAAACGATTCACAGTTTGTACTTCATTACAGATTAACGTTTTAATTACAATGAAATTATTGAAGCAATTATTGCTTAATTTGTATCGAATTATAGACACAATTTTTTAGATTAATCATATAACTTATATCTAGGCAAATAGGGGGTATTATTAGGTCACCAATTTTAGGAATTATTCCCACCTATAGCCGTGTTAACTGTATGTTAAATATGATTGGATTATATGTATTTATAAGGAAAAACACCTAAAAACCCCTAATAACGATTTTTTCGATTTTGATAATACCCCCTAGTACCTCCCTTCTGGGATCGAGTTCATTTGCCATCTTAGCTTATATGATATAAGTTTTTCTTTAACCGTTTTGTGCACAACTCTGAAAATTTCTAAAATTTATATAAAAACTTTTGAATTAATATATCATATAATTTAAGATTTGCTCTTGGCAACAAATTTGGTGAATATATGAAACTTATCGTTCTTTAATGTTTGACTCAAAATTCATGTTTTAATGACAATATTTCTATTATTTTCTTTGAGATAACATTTTTTTTATAAAAAAAATTTATATAAAAATCAATTATTTTGTATCACAAAAGGAATTATAATTTATTTTTCCATTTATTTCAAACTTTATTTTCAAATTAATTTTTAAGATTGAATTACATTTAATTCAATACTTTAATCATTAAATTTAATGCATTTTCAAAATCTTTTGATTCCATTCAATTATCATTCTCTCTCTCTCTCTCTCTCTCTCTCTCTCTCTCTCTCTCTCTCTCTCTCTCACCCACTCACTGACACTTAATGCTGAAAATAGATTGACCAGATGTTTTTATTTGGCAAGAGCAATTTTTATTTTAGACAAATTATACTTTTAGTTCTCACCTAATAGTGATAAAAACAATAGAATTCTTAAACTTTGTTATAAGAGATTCAATATTTTAATTTCAATAAAATTCGATTTAATTCACTAAATGTTATTTTAAAAATTCATATTATCTTAAAATATAAAAATTGAAAAAATGTTTATTCAATATTTCAAATAATTTAAAACAAAATCACTTAGGACAAATGCAATACATTATACCCAGGCTATATTTTAATATTTTATATGATTCTGATAGAAGAAAGTCTGTGGTTTAATATTATACTAAAATAATTTGAATGGGTTGAGTTGTTTTAAAATTCAAAAAATGCTCTGGTCCTTTTTTCTTAAAACCCCTATTATACTACACGTCCCAGACTTTCAAACTGCGATAGGTTAGTTTAAATGATATAACTTAAAGTAAAAATACTCATTTAATACAAAAGATAATTTAATTGTTAAAATAGTCTTATAATTAGACAAGCACAAATAAAAATTTTAGTTAAATAATTCTTGTATTTTACTAAAATTACCTTAATAAATACCTAAAACAACACCTTGCATAAATTCAAACTAAAAATTTTCACATAAATTTCAATAAATAAAAATTAAACAAAATATAACTAAATTTTAAAAATAATTCTTAGAGTGAGAGAGACTTCTTATTATTAATTGTTTTAAATATACAGAAAACAAATGTTTAAATCAATAATTTTATACAAAAATAAATCCAAAGAAAAGATGTTCTTATTTTTCTAATATTCTTGCTAAGTTCATAAGAAGTTGGTCACCCTAGTTTTGTAATCGTATATAATTTTCTTTTAGATCTTCGAGTTTTTTTTATGGGTTAAAGAATTACTGCAAAGAATATAATAGAATATAATATAAAAGTTTGTAAAAAGTGCTTCGAAAGTGTCAGTCATTAACTTAATCGCAACTTTGTTTGCATCAGAGAAACACATAAACTAAAGGACAGGTATTTAAATGACTGGTGTTTTAATAAGATTACTAAAGTTCCTGACTATTAATGAATGTGTATCTTATATTCATTCAATGTTTGCCAATAATTACCTAGAACAGTTTTTTAAACAAACTCAAAGCTGTAATAATTATTAATCAGTAAAAGTGGACATAAAGTCAGAGAAATTCGTTTCATTTCTAAAACATTTATTTTATATTTAATTGAAAAGAATTTTTCAAAATTCGAATGAAAATGTAAATCATAGGATTTGAGGACAATTTTTTGTTTTTATTTTAAGTTTGAGTTAATTCTGTCCACAAAATAAATGTTTGAATGAATTGTCACATATTATGACAAAACTATTTGGTTTACAAATTTTGCCGAAAACCCAAACTTTACATAAATTTGAAGACAATATAACTTTTTTGACAAAAATATATTTGTTTGAACTTATATCAGGAAAAATGAAAATATAAAAAATATGCTTGCTAACTTTTTTAAAAAAGATGGTGGGTGGAAAATGAATATATTCTCACTGAGTGACGCAAATCCTTACCTGAGATCCGACTGATTGTCTTCGATTAGATGCTATCGATTAACTATTTTAAAGTAGTGCTCAACTGGTGTTCAAAGATATTCACAAAATAAGTTTGATTGGAGTGCGAAGAACTGAGATCTAAAGTGGTATATTTGTGAGAGTTGTGCACTACCGATATGAGCACATCATATGCAGCACAGGCAGCAAAGGCAGCACATGCACACATACGCCACTCACTCACATTACTATCGATTCGCGAAGAAATGATGCCTTAATTTGTTTTCTACACCTAATATACGGCTTATATTCGCTTTACTTCTTTGAATCTATAAAAGATTTTTGTGTTGAGTTTGGGTCGCATTCATTCGCATTCAATTATAAAAAATTTGATATTCAAACAAATCATAGGTTTCACTGAAAATATATCTACAAATTAACAATAGTTTCATCTTTTTTAAAAAGTATAAGAATTTGAATTCTAGACATAACCTGAGGTCAGAATTGAAGCGAACTTCAAGTAAAACAAATGCAAAACACATTACATTAGAATTTAAATTCTGACAAAAAATTCTCTTATTTTTAAGCCTATATTTCAGGAAAACTTAAAACAGCAAAAGAAAGATTAGAACAAAAGACTTTCAGAATTTTAAAGACTTATTATAGAAAATTTATATAAAAAATTTGGCCGAAATTTAAAGCCACAGATTTGCTAGATCAAATAATTACTAAAAATTCGCCCAGAATTTCAAAAATAAGAGTTAGTATTGAAAGCATTTCAAGTTATTTGAAATAACTTATTTCACTTCAATTTATTTAATACACTTTTTAGAAGAAAATTCTCAAAACTTTATGAAAGGCTAAACTTTAAGAGGTTGGATAGCACTGAACAACAGCTCTGAACAGCTTTGAACAGTTCTGAGCATTTCTACCCTTATATTTGTTTAGAATCCTTAGGAATTTTTTCTTAAACAAAAAAACTGAAAACAGAATTTGTTTTAAGTTTAATAGATTAGGATTTATTTATTCCGGTTCATTAGTTTGCATTTCAAGGTTTTCAAATTCAAAAGTTTAATCCGTGAGTACTTAAATCAAATTGCATTTTGTCTCTGAGTCTTATTATACTTATAGTCTATAACTTATAGTATATACTTATATAAGTAAAAGTGAACTGAAATTTTTTTAGTCTTTTGCATAATTGGAGTCTTTTAAAAGTGTTAAACTCAAGACTTGATTTATTTTCATATATATATTGACTAATTTTGTTGCCTCTTATGACATATAATGTCTTTTTTAATAATATTGGGTTCGAATCCAATTTATTATAAATTTTTCTCTATTAATCAGGGATGGCGAAAGGTCTCGATCCTAGGGGAAAGGGGGTGAAATGGTCAAAATACCCCTCCCTAGAGCAAAAAATCTCGACAGACCTAGAGCTTGTCCATAGACGCTAATGTTAAGGGTTCAAAACTCTAGGGGGGTATTTTGCCAATATTGTTTTCCTAGGGGGGTATTCCGGAATACCCCCCTTTCGCCATCCCTGCTATTAATATATTTTATTCAGAGTTATGTTCTGAACAAAGATATTCTTTTTGTGTCCATTAAAGACACAGAAGTATATAATATTCTCTTTCAAAAAAAGTGTCGAAAATAATCCATAAAAAAAATAATTTCTTTTATTCTTCACAAATGATTGACAGTTCGATGAAATTGTATTTAAATACTAAAAGAAGTTTTGGTTAAAATCAATAAATCAAAAGAATTCGTCGAATGTTTTGTAAAAAAAAGAATTCATTAAATATTATAAGAAATCAAACAAATAATTATTAATTCTCTAAGTTTTCTGAAGGCTTTTAGTTGTTATCGAAATTTTTTTTGTCATAAGATATATCACTGGAAGAATTCCTGATTTGTGAGGTTTCTTAATGTAACCAATAATGTTATATACCACTGCTCTCACAGACATTGGATTAAATGGGCTCAAGAAGTGGTGAAAATGCCTAAACATTACGTAAATGGAGTTCGGATATACGTTTCAAATACACTCCACAAATAAACTCTCTCTCTCTCTCTCCCCTCTCTCTCTCTCTCTCCCTCCTCTCCTCTCCCCTCCCTCTCCATCTCTACCTCCCTTTACGTCCTCTCCTCTTAAAAATATAGGTTTTTCTTTTATTGAATAGAATTTGAGTGAATTTTGTTACTTCACTGACTATTAAAGAAATTCGAGAATTTGTTCATTAATTGTCGATTAGTTGGAACTAATGTTTGATAAACAGTCATATATTGGATTAACTTTAGATAATTAAACACAAATTATATTTTAGATAATAATTATAATAAAATGTAAAGAAATCATTTCAATAATACAGTAATCGTTTAATAAAATTTTTTATCAAATATTTCTCATTTTTTTTGCAAATGTTATACAATATAAGAAAATATCGATTTCTAAATGAAAATAAAAACATATTTTTATGGATTAAATGATAATATTTTCCGAATTATTTGTTTCTTAAAATATAAAACATTAAAATTGAATTCAAATAAAATCCAATAAAAGTTTGAAACTTTTATTAAGAGTTAATAAATTTAGTGATAAATAATGTGAAGAAACCCTCAAATTGTTGTAATATTTTTGTTGTTTAAAAAGGTTTCAATAGTTTTCTTTGCCGTCAATAATATGTTCTTTAATACTATAAACACGTCTTCCATCGGAACCGTTTTCGCCGATAGACTTGCTTTTCATCCGATGACTATTCAAATGAGCCTTTTTTGTGATTTCCAATTGTTTTCGTTGTTTAGCGCCGTTTCGGTTCGGAGTTTGCTTTTGTTGGACACAACTTAAAGGAGTTCTCACTTTTTGGCCGCTTTTCTCTTCGCTCTTCTCTTTCATATTAAGAGGAGTCGAGGAAAGACATCTCTCTTCAGATATAAGACTATCGAATGAATTATTGGCAAAACTGTCCGCCGAATCATTGAAAGACAAATGCATTGAAAACATTTTACTAATCATCGAGTCTTGAGAATTGACATCAATTGGTGTCCGATCGATGCCCAGAGTAGGAGAGCGAGGGTCAAATACAGAGTTTACCACAATTTGGTCTTTTGGTTCCACTTCTTCTTTAAGTTGGATCACTTGTTTGTCAATCAACTGAATGGGAGTTCTTTCAAATTGTAGGGCCGGAGAGCGCGGGTCCTCCAAATCGTGTCCAACACTTTTTTGGGTCAACCCTTCGATGTCTTCATTTGTTTGCATCGATTTATTACTATTTTTATAATAGTATTCATTCATTTCATTCCATGTCTTTGAGGTAAAAGAACCCATTTTTCCACAAAATTCAATGCTTTTAATAAAAAACAAAATAAATGACTTTTAATAAATGTTTTTAGATTTTGTTATATTTTAGCGCTTTTTATCCTAAAGTAATGAAAAGCCGACACAAAATAATATGATTTTATTGGTTAACAAAACGTTCAAAAACTATGTTTTTCCCTCTTTTTGCCCCAACCGTTCATAATTGAGATCATTGATTGGTTGAACCACTTTTAAAATTTTATGACTTTAATAAATAATTAACAATAGATAACAAAAGCGATAATTAAAGAAATGAGTATTAATTCAGAAATGATCTAAAATTAAATTAAAAGTCATTAATGTATTGAATGAAAGCATTGATGACTTCGCATCAGTCAATGCATTATATCGTTTTATACAATAATAATGTTTTCAACTAATATTAAAATTAAATATTAGTTATTAGATGTAATCATATTATTTACAAAAAAGATATGTTTAAAATTATCTCAAATCACTCAAAACTTATATGGGAATGTTCTTAGCATGGTAATTATTTATTTTTAATGATATGAAAATAATGAAAATGTGCAAGTTGATTTTAACAAAATCGAAAAGTGGGTAAAATATGATGAAATGTAGGCGTTATTAGTGTTGAGTCATATATAAAAAGTTTTGATTTGAGTGAAAACGTTTTGTATTACAATTTTGTTAACAAATTATAAAATTGTCTTTGATTTAAGTCTTTGATTCTGTCCTAAAATTGTCAAAAGGGATGGATTTACTGAAACCATATGTCCATAAGATTCGTATTCCGGTGGCGAACGACAAGATATACAAAGACGAGTGCGTCCTCTCGTTTGACAGTCCGGTGATTAAACTTTTAGTCATTTTTTAATTTTTTTTATTTAAATTAATATTTAAATCATTTCATAAGTTTTCTCCGAACGGACTCTATGTATGTCTCAATACTTTTTTGGGTTTTGGCCGAGACTTTGTTGAACTGCACCACAAGAAGACCGGAAACGCAGTTTTTCTTAATATCAAACGCATCGCTCATGAGGTGAGTCTTAAATCAGATGAAAGTCATTTAATTATAATATATTTGAATACATTTTGAATGAGAGGTCCCTCAAAGCGATTGCGAAGAAACCAAACCTAAGATAACGAAATTGGCGATAAATGTGGAGGGTGGTTTTGATATCAGCGCCAAAAACAAACAAATCATCGATGAAACCACTTCTGTGGTTATATTACCGCAGTTTGAGGTCATTCCTCTCCCAAATCCAGAACTTCCGGAAAAGGTTTTCATTGAATTTTATGTAAATTCGATTTAATTGTTTGTTTTGACAGATATTGCAATCAATTTCAGTGGTTTTGTCATCAGATCCGGCCTTCAAATTAGAAGAAATGCAGGCTTTGGCCGGAACTTGGGATGGAGAAGTGCGCAAAGTTACCAAGTTAGTTTTGCTTTAATTAACATTTAACTAATTGCGTTTATTTGAAGACACGCCCAAACTTTAACCCAATTGGATAACGGCATTAAAATTCCTCCGAAGGGATGGAAGTGTGAAAGATGTGATTTAACCGATAATTTGTGGCTTAATTTGACTGATGGCACCATTCTTTGTGGTCGTACTTATTTCGATGGAACGGGTGGTAATAATCACGCGTTTGAATATTTCAGTCAAACGCGATATCCGTTGGCCGTAAAATTGGGAACAATTACTCCCACCGGTGGAGGTATTCATTCATTTGTTATAAAATCAATTAAGAATTGTTTTCTTAAGACGTGTACTCTTATGATGAGGACGAAATGGTTGAGGACCCAAATCTGGCCAAACATTTGGCACATTTCGGCATAAATATCGCTCAAATGGAAAAGACGGACAAATCTATGATTGAATTGGAAATTGATTTGAATCAGAGATATGACGAGTGGTCTATCATTCAAGAAGAAGGCACTAAACTGACCCCTCTTTTCGGTCCGGGATATACTGGTCTCACAAATTTGGGAAACTCTTGTTATCTAAATTCTGTAATGCAAGTGGTGTTCAGTATCCCAGACTTCCTTAAGCGTTATTATCCTCCAAATGGTATCTATGATTCGGCGCCATTAGATCCGCCCTCAGACTTCACCACTCAAATGGCAAAACTGGCCTACGGTTTATTCTCTGGTAAGTACTCTGAAGAACAGAAATCTGAGGGCGAAACCAAAGAACAGACAGGAATAAAGCCAACTATGTTTAAGAATCTTATCGGAAGAGGACATCAAGAGTTCTCTACAAAACGACAACAAGACGTTCAGGAATTCTTTTTACATCTGATTAATGTTATCGAACGCAACAATAGAACTAATGTAAGTCCGCCGCCGACCGACTGTTTTAAGTTTCAAATCGAAGAAAGAATCGAATGTTCCGTTTCTAAGAAAGTCAAATATAATACTCGAACCGAGTATTTGTTGTCACTTCCAGTGGCGAAGATTATGACAAACTTTGAGGCATTTTCTGCTTTCGAAACCAAAAAGAAGGAAATGGAAACCAAAGGACAGAAAATGTATTTAATATGACTTTTGCTTAATTAGTGTTTAAATTAATGTTATTATTAGTGATCACAAAGAAGTGGTGCGACCTATAATTCAGATGAAATCGTGTATCGAAGAATTCGCTGCCGCGACACTAATCGAGGATTTCTTTAGTACTGCAATTGACGGCAAATCAGTGGCTAAACAGTCAGTTCTCACAATAAGTTTGAAGTTTTATTAATTTTTATTAATAGAACGACTCGTTTGAAGACATTCCCTGAGTATCTAATGGTTCACATGAAGAAATTCGAATTAGGAAATGATTGGGTCCCCAAAAAACTAGACATCTCTCTGGATGTGCCCCAACTACTTGATTTGGAACATTTAAGATCTCCTGGTCTTCAACCGGGAGAAGAACTGTTACCTGAAACGAGTCAATCGAGTCAGGCCACTGTTAGGAGTTTTGAATTCGATTCTTCCCTTTTGGCACAATTAACTGAAATGGGGTTTCCTTTGGACGGTTGTAAGCGAGCCCTTTATCACACAAATAATGGAGACATTGAAACCACAATGAATTGGATCGTTGAACATATGTCTGATCCGAACTTTTCGCAACCATTCGTTTTGGGCAACACTTCAGCTAAATCTGTTTCATTTTGTGCTGATCCCGAATCTCTGGCAACTATTATGTCAATGGGTTTTACTCACGAACAGGCCTTACGAGCTCTCAAAGCAACGGTTTGTTTGGATTTATTCTAATTTATTAAACTGCGGTGACTTTAATGTGTTTTTCATTTGTTTAAAGAATAATAATATGGAGAGAGCCGTCGACTGGATCTTCAGTCACGCCGACGAATTGGACAGTCAGCCCATGCAAACCGATTCAAATCAAAATCAATCCTCAAATACTGATTCAACTAACTTTCGCGACGGAACTGCAAAATATGAGTTAATGGCTTTTATCAGTCATATGGGAACGTCCACAATGTGTGGACACTATGTCTGTCATATTTTTAAAGACAAGCGATGGGTTATTTTCAACGACAATAAAGTGTCCCTTTCCGAGAGTCCGCCCAAAGACTTGGCGTATATGTATCTCTACAGGAGAGCCCAATAATTAGGTTTTGAGCATAATTTTTATACTATTAATGATTTGAGCCAATGTTTTGGTCAATAATTAATTTGTAATTAGAATTTATAATCGATTTAAACTAAAATTAATTGTTTTTATTAACTTAAAGTTATATTTATTTCTTCGGCGACAGAATTGCATAAAAATATTAAACAAATAAACAAAACTTTCTTTAAATATTATTTTTGTTAATATTTGTAATCCAATGACTATTATTTGTATAAATGGTAACCGAAACAGAACTCTTCCTCCTTTTGGATGGCGAATCGGTTAGGATATGTATTAATTCAGATATTAATATGTGTCCATTACATCTTCTGGAAGCAGACGTTCCGCCCGAACGCCCGCAAAGAAATATAAATACAATTTAATAAATGATTTCTTTAAAAAAATTTAAAAATATAATTAATGTTTTCATTTAAAAACATTAATTATTTTAAGTTTTCCTTTAATAAACGCTATTAAAAGAAGTCTATAAATAAAGCGGTAATTTTGTTGACAATTACTGTAATTATAATTAATCTAACATTTAATCATAAAAAGAGTTTATTTTTAGTTATAATTAACGATAAATTAATGTCAGATTAGTGCTAATCATTGAGATCTCAACACAAATATTAATATAATTATTGGTAAACATATTTAATTGATTTTAACAATAATTAGTGTAAAACTTGCCTTGCTATATTTTACAAACTGTATATGAAATTGTTATTGTCTTAAATCAATCTTAAAATTTAACTCAATAAAGTGTTTATGCAATAAATTAGCACAAATAATTACAATAAATGACCATGTTATCTTTATTACTAGAATTATTGAGAAACTTGCACTTTGTTCGGGTCACATATCTTATACCCTGGTATCGAAACCCTGGTTTTTTAATACTCGAAATTTATCTAATCTTTTGTTATTTCGTTAATACTTTGATATTCTGACAAATATTCGATGAAATGAAAACCATTTGAGAAA
>JAQIXI010002090.1:0-11259 GCA_034700165.1 Galumnidae sp. Gr-Ori-00277
CATGCAGTTGTTTAACAGCTCTGAGGCATAGCTGACAAGAGTCGCCCTCCATCGTCACACTATTGACGGACACAAATCTGATTCCGTTTATCACAAAGTGTTGAATGTCTTCTAAATTATAAGTCCTCTCAAACCGATTCTTCAGATATGGGCTCATTTCCGAATGGAATCCTATGTCGTGATTGCCGTGAATTGTAAAATAGATTATCTCCTCTTCAGATGCCTTTAAAATCTTTTTTCCTTTCGGTATATTTTTAACTATTTACAAAAAATAAGCAAGGTTAACTTTTACCAATTATACTCTCAATTCCTTTTTTTTGTAGACAAATATTAAAGACATAAAGAGTTAGAGACAGTCTTAGTAACAGTTTTATAATTTTTATATAAGTCTATAAATATTCACTAAATAGTAATGCAAAACAAGAATAGGATATAATAAAAATTATTAACTAATAAAGTAATGAAAAAAAATTGTAGCTAGTAAAGTTTGCATAACAAAGTGATGACTTAAGACATTCAATTATGGGATAATCCAAGTTTTTAACACTAAACAATATTAATGGGGTTTTAATAAATCTGAATCATTAAAAAAGGAGCTAGATAAGAGCCATTTGTTGTTCTTATAAACCCCATAAATCCCATTTTCAGACGTTATTCCCATAAAACCCCATTAACTGAAACACTTATATTAAATGATAATTTAGTATAGAAATATTTAAAAATCGTACTAGACCACATGATAAAGTAATAATTTAGCCAAGGATTAATGTAAATTAATTCATAAAATAAAATAATGAAAATCAGGGGTGGCGCAAGGGGGTATTCCGGAATACTCCCCTAAGATGGTAAAATTGACAAAATACCCACCTGGGGGCTTTAAGACCTTAGCATTAGCGTCTACGGACATGCACTAGGTCTGCCGAGGATTTTTTGGTTCAAAGGAGGGTATTTTGCCAAATACCCCATCAGGATCGGATCTTACGCCATGCCTGATGATAATTGTTAACTTTTTCAGACATTATTGATAGCCTTGGTCAATAATTTTTATTATAATAGAATTTTGAGCCAAAAATTAACTATATATTTGTTTTTATATTTAAGTTAATATTTGAATAAAGGACACTATTAAAAACAATTTGATCGATGTTAAATCGGTAGTAGAAATCAAAGTTCAAAGTTATTTTACGATATATTAGCAATATTTATATCGTTTCTTACTAATTTGACCATGCTTAAAATATGAGTTTATGTTCTATTTAGCATTTAAATTAAAACAAATGCTAAAATTGAATTAAAAAAACTTCTAATTCAATTTTAAACAATAAATAAAATGTATTATCAATTGATTGATTATTATTATATTAAAATGTAATTCCCATAAAATCCCATTTTCTCACCCATTTTTAACACTTTTTAGCAACAAATTTGAATGTCTTTAGTGATGACTACAAATTAAAATGTTTTTTGTTTTTTTAATAAAAGTATTACTTAATCTAAAATAATTGAATCACGAAATAATATTGCAAGGTAATGACAATAATTGCAAGATGACTTACATGAGAATATTGTTTCAAATTTGTTGACGAGAGTATTATATTCGTGTTCGTTATAATTGATACCGTCGTCAAAGAGATCGCCTAAAATCATAATAACCTGAGGTTTGAATATAGTTTTGGCCAAATTATAAGTCCAATACATTTGCCACTCGCGTAACACATTCTCTGTTATATTCCAAAGAGTGTCTGTCTTTAAATGCACATCAGTTATGAACATGACTTTCAAAGCATTATCATCTTGCTCATCATCACTAGCTAAATTTGGCCATGCACAATTTGATAGACGAAAATATATTATAAAATAATTAAAATAATTCACTGCAAATATAAAGAACAATATGTATAAAGTTATCCTGATGATGATGAGTTTGGCCATTTTTATAGACAATATACAATATTGTATTGTATACTAATAAACAAATGAATTTGTGGCTCAACTTATATATAATTTATTCATATATTATATTAAAAATTTATTTAATATCAACGAAATATTATTAGAAATTTAATATGAAATGTAAGTTACGTTAACTTTCAAAACAACTACCTTTAGCTCATATATGAGTTCATAACTCAAACTATAATCGAAAAGGGAAGTCATTAATGGAAAAAGAAGTGAACATGTTCAAACTTGGTTAAGGTTATAAAATATTATTACTTTGTATTTATATCGATAGTAAAAGTTGTAATAGATATGATTGTGTACACACTATTTGCAGATGGAGTACAAAACTTAGATAATGACATTTTTTTCCAGTAATAAAACTTGAAAAATACTCTCCAATAAACTTAGCATGATAATACTATTACAATAGGAAAGTTAACTTTTGTTTATCCGAAAAGTATTATTAATTTTACCCGAAATGTTACTCATTATTGCAATTCACGAGATTATTATTCTAACGCCTAAACTCTTATCATTATTACAGCTGTAGTGATAGGTCTGCTTCTGTCAGTACTACAGCTTTAGGTATCCATAGTTCTGACAGCACACACACTATACTTACTTTTAACTAATTTTTTTGCCTAGTTCATTTATTTGAAACTTAAGCTCATTATATGCACTAGGAAAAAAGATTTAAAACACAGATAAAAGTACTTTTTGATGAGGGATTATATTTCTTCACATTTTTGAAATGATCTCTGATTAGACATATTCTTATCATTTTGTGACTCAAATTATAATCTAAGAACAATTATTATTAATTTATTACTTTTTAGTTAACTAAGCAAAATATTTTACCACTCTTATTCAAATTAGATCAAATGTTCCCGAAACTAATTGATGGTATGCTTGATGTTTATATCTATAATAAAAATATCTAAAATATTATAATTTCATCACATTTTTATCAAAACGTTTTATTTCTGTAAAAATATTTTCCTTTAAATGTTTTTGCATTCTTGTGTTGTTCTATTTTTTTGCTAGATTACTCATATTTACAGTCAAACACATTTTACTGTTATATAAAATTTCATTGTTGTCTTTTTAACACTTATTTGTGAGAATGTAAAATGTGCTTGACTGTATTAAAAGCTTAGTTTCTTTTCTAGATTTAATAATTTATATATTCAAACACTATATCCTAATATATAAAAACTTTAAGAATTGTCTCATTAGATACCGACACAGACGTCGACACCAGTACTGACGCCGACAACAATAGTGATAGTGTTCCACTTCCATGACTTCCGCCACTTTCAATGATTGTGCAAAATATTTAATGAAACAATGACTTATATAAATGTTATTTTTCTAGTTAAACTATTTCCTTTTAACCAACCTAGCATGGAAATTTTAAATTAAAAACAACAACAAAATTGTGCTAAAAATTTAAACTAAACTTAATTAGGAATCGATTGAAAAATAAAAAGTTTATCAAAATTTATAACTTTTTTTTAGAGCCGGCGTTGGATTTGTTGATAGAAATATATTTTCATTAAAACATATCTCTAAGACATTCGTATTTTAGATAATGGAAACCATGAGATAAATAATCCCTTTTAATGAGATATTCAATAGTGAAGGATATGTCAAAAATATTGATTTGTTTGAGTGTTCTTCAAATGCTATCATTTGACAAAAGGAGTCACTGAAGTGACCAAAAAAATTGTGTCAAATATTTCTAAAAAAAAGTTGTTTTCAATAAATTAAATTAAAAACAAATAACTATTGATTCATATCTAACTATTTTTTGAATTGTTTATCTTGCAAGGTGAAAAATATTCAAATTTCAATGTTTACTAGTAATTAAAAGAGAGAACGCACTCATCAATCGTTATCTTAAAGTTGTTGACAATCTTTATCTCATCCTTTATTCTGAGTGTTTTGACATAAGAGTTGATTAAAAGTAAACAATAGATTTGAAAGAATTAAAAAAATATTCTTACATTTAGTTTATTGGGTAAATGACTTCCAGGTTAATTAATCTACAAAAAACCCCATATTTATATAAAAAATTTGGCAAACTTATCAAGAACAAAATTAATTCTAATAACAATAATAAGAATAATTCTTTAAATATATTTTCTATACAAAAGACTTATTATGTAATTAAAAGTTAAGTATATTTTAATTGTTTTTCACTGAATATTCACCTCCTGTTTAGGTTCTTGCTCATTCTCTTTAAGCGGGTGAAAATCAATGACCATTTTGTGAATAGTAATTCTCTGAACCCTATCAAGAATGTGTTTCGCCAACAAATACTTGTCGACAGAGTCCAGGCTTAGGTTGGGTTTATCTGACAATTGTGGGTCGACTTCAATATTAGGAATAATGGCATCATTTTTAGGCTTTTGTGGCACCACTTCATTACTTTTCTCGGGTTCTACTTCTTCAAAGTGATAGGGCTTTGGATGAAAACTTAGACTCTGAGGAAAGACGTGACCCTCTTCTTCATTACAGGTGTTTGACTCGTATTGAAAATGTGAACAATTTTTCTGATTTCTGAGTGCCGTTTGTGTATCCATATGTGCTTTAAAGGCTGTCCTCTCCTCTTCTGAACAGTGGATCTGAAAAATAATATTTTATTTATGATTTATAAAAATATAAATATTAAATCATTTTTGGATAAATTAATTAAAGATACCTTGGTTATTTCCAAAATTGATAAACTTTTAGTATAAATCTTAATAGTTATCACCGATAAGTTATTAGATACTTGAATCTTATCTAGTACAGCTACATGTAGTAATTTTAGAAATAGATGTAATGGTATATGGTTTAAGTGCTCAAGACAATTTTATGGCGCCAAGATATAAGACATATAAAATATATAGAGTAACTTATAAGTTCAAAACACTAACTTGGTGCTTTTTGAGAATCTATATACTGAACTGTAATATAAACTTCTCATATAATATCTGTAATATATGAGAAACTTTAAAATATCTTAGGGTTTATCGCTGTCCTTGTTGTTTATTTTGCTAGTTGAAATATTGAAATATAAACATATTTTTTCTAAATTAACCTGGTTATATATTATGAATACTTTAGTAATGAATAATTGTTTGTCATATAATAACTGTCACTTAAGTCGTAGTCTCTCTATCTTTAAATAATCACATTTTATCTATTTAGTATTTTTGTACTTGTTAATAAATGTTTGTGGCTATCTTTAATACTATGTTTAAAGTATCCTGAATAATCACCATGTTTATATTGTTGTTTAAGACATTAATTGTCTTTAAATTCTTGTGATATTGAACCACATTTAATATGAGAACAACTATAGTTACCTTGGCATTATTGAGCATACAATCAGAGGTCTCCCAAATAGCACAGCATGTTCCTTTATGATTGACTTCGGTTTTGAGTTGTCGAGGGCTGACACCCCATTTGGCCAGAGTTGTCAATATACAGGACACGGATGGAGTCAATACTTGTATGAGACAGGTCTCAGCCAATTTCTTATTAACTGCATCCTGGTCTTCTTCTTCTTCTCTTTCTAAATGATTTTCATTTTCATCCGGGTATTCATAATTGCCATTGAAATCACTGCCAGAAATTCGAAGTCCAAGTGATGTCCAAAAGACACAATTAATTATAACAAATATTAGCAAAAGTTTAGCCATTTTTGGGACAATTCTTTAATAAGTTTTAAATAATAATAATATCCGTTAGTATTGAATAACTTCGCAATAATTGCTTCGATTTTTATATGAGTTTAAGCCATATAATCATTGATTCCAAAGTTCAACAAATCTGTTCACATAAACTATTTCGACAATAAGGATGACCAAGATCAACTTTAACTTATAGATCTTTCAAATAATTTTAGGCTTTTTTAAGGTTAGGTTTTTACTAATTTTTTCTTTATTTTCAAAACAAATAATTTCGAAATATTTTTATACCTAAAATATATCGCAAAAATTGCACCGAGCAAATATGTTGACCACACCCACACCCAACTATTTTTATATCACAGAATTATGTTCTCATACTATCAGTTGTTATCTTTCAGTGCATTTCATAACTAATTTCCAAAATTTTCTTAAGAATTGCTTTGAATTATAAATAATTTTTATCGTTTGAAGTAATGTTTGAAGTAATGAATAATTCTTTTTATATGATTTTATCTTTAATTCACTCAAAATGAATCAAATAAAGTGATAAATAACCCTTTCTGTGACTCAACTTTAATGGGTTTCACTCAAAAACAAATTCAAAATGAAATTTATGTTATTATCAAAATAAATAATTCTTTGAATTTTTCAAGTTTATATTTTATAAGCTCTGATAATATATGTACCATGACACTTTATTTTTCAAATTATTGCTGGTTGGATATTAGAGATTTTACTAGAGTAATTGTAATAAGAGTGAATTTATATTAAAATAAATAATCTAGTTAATAATTTATATAAGAGTTAATAGTGCATTAAAAATGTTAATAACATTTATATTTATATAAAATTTCATAAAATTTGGTAACTTTTCTGCTTTTATATAATTTAAGAATAAAAATGTTAAATAATAAATATTTTAAGTAGCTTGTTGCAAAACTCACATGGGACACATTTTATAAAAGATCTGGGACAGATTAAAAAATCTAACGTTGAAAACTAACTTTTGGTATATTTTTCATTTTGTGTTAAAACAATATTACAGTTCTTTGAAAACAATTTTTAAATATAATAATAAAATGCGGAAAAAATAAATAAATTCTGTTTATATTTTCCTAATATTTTTACTAAAGGATTATTAATTAAGTTAATTACAAAATTATAAAAAATATTAATCATTTTAATATGTACAAGATAATACTTTACCATTTTGTTTTATGTTAATAAACAGTTTTTAAGTAAAGTCTGCGTCACATAAAATAAATTGTTTAAACTTTTATCAGAAAATATTAAAACTATTCACTCATTTATTATTTAATATTTGAAATTTGAGCTGAAATTCTGCTCAGAATAAAAAATCACAATTTATTCCTCAAAAGTAATAAAATGCAATATTTATTGTTTAATTAAAACTAAAAAGTTTAAAAACTCACGTTTTTTAAAAGAGAACTTCAATAACCATTTTTCACAACAATCTTGAAATTAAGTGAGACTTTCGGTAATTATCTATAATTGTCTTCAGAGGGAATTAAGGGATCAAATAAAGCTCTGTTTTGCAGTTGAGGCCAAACTCAACAAAATTGTGAAAATAGTTATTGAAATTCTCTTTTAAAAAACGTGAGTTTTAAAGGTTTTATAATTCTAGTATTCAAACAACGACCAAGCTCAATTTAATGACTTTGTTGCTCATTCCAAAAATTTAAGTATAAGACAGGCTATTTTTAAATTAAAAAAAAACTATACTAGTTTATTAAAAATTTTTATTAATTAAAAAGTTTAGTTAAAAGTTCACTAAAATATACATTAATTAAAAAAAATGATTTAAATGAGATTTGAAATCAATTAATAAAATTCTAACTAATATAATTATAACAAGGTCATTTTCTATAACTCAATTGTCTCAGTATTAGAAAAAAGTTTAATTTCAATGTTTTCTTCGGATTCTTCCCGAACAGTGTCTCCATTAGTGTCTTCGAATAAATCAGTTGTGATCACATCGTTTACATTCTGTCCGCTAATTATTTTGATTAAGTGATAGACCGGACACTCAATTAAAATAAAGAAAAAATAGGACACAATTATGGCCAACAAATAATCTATGAATGCGCTCTCAAACTGTAAGAAATATACACAATTAAATAACAAGCTAAAATTCTTATATATACATGTGCATGGTAATATTATAAATAGGAAACAATACTTACAACTACTTTATGAGTTAATAAATACGTGTCTTTAATGGCAAACAATCGAATACTAATTATGTTTACGTGATTTAAATAAATACCGAACGCGAGTCTCGACAACGGCTGCAGTCCTTCATATGATAGGATCCGATTAATTATACCTTCACATATAAATAAGTTAGACTTGTTCATTTTCAATTTTAACAGAATATGACAAACCTCCTCTATTTGTAGAGCAGGCGTAGACAATCCATCCATAGCCCAGAGACCACATAACTCTTCCGGTTGCGAACCATATCAAGAAAGAGATGGGAGAAAAGTTTCCCTCCAATGCCTTAAACGTTTCGCCCCAATAACTGGCAATTTGTGGTAAAGAGAGGAAAACTGCCCAAAGAACAAGATTTCCATTTTTGCCGAATGTCTTTAGGTTTGGCTTCTTTTGTATTAAATAACCGACGATTAAACCGATTATAAAAGTTGAGATATTCTGTTCAGTTGAGCCCAAGTGGTATATGAATGAGTGACTGATTTCTTCTATGGAATACATTTTGGTCACTTCCCAGGGGGCTATCATGAAGTCTTGGAAAAGGCGTCGACTAATGCTTAAAAGACATCCGATCACAACCAGTACTCCAAGAGTTATATAACCGAACAGTTTTGCCGACAATAATAACAATACAAAGGGTCCGAACAGTTGCAACTGAAATATTGTTGAGAAAGTTGCGCTTGGTAAATTACACTAGATCAAGACAAATAAAAACTTACATTAATTACAAATATTTAAATTTAAAAACAAGACATACAAGATGTTTGAATCCGGGCATATAATTATTAAAGAAAAATAGTGACGCAAATACATGGTCTTTACATGGCTTTACATGAATTGGTTCCAAATAGTGCCAAATCGGGCCATTAGTCCAAAGAGGTAACAGATATATGAGTAAAAGGGGTCCGATTATTCTCCGGAATAGACTTAAGTATCGGTTGAAGACATATCTCAAGTAATGGATTGGATTATATTTCCCTTTCCGTTTGTCTGCACTTAATTTATACCCTAAAACTATTGAACTGAAAAAATAGCATTATATCCAGGCACATAAGTAAATGATCTAGGTTAAGGTGTACCTCATTAAAATGAAAATAGTCATCGAAAAAGAACTGTTTCTCATCCAAAAGAAGTGTTTGGCTTTGAAATATTCTTTGGTTATCCCTTTATTAGCCCTGGTGATTCCGATAAAGTTATAGAACACGGGCTGGATATAAGTGCGGCCTAAGAACTCAAGAGTAATAAAGAGCAGCAAAATAGTGTCCACTACTCTAAGTCTGGTTTTGTCTTTCTTGAAGAGCACTTTAGTATTAGAAATGGCAGAGAAGACAAGAAGTGATTTCTTTATTACTTTTCTTCGACCAAAGTCTCTGCCCTTTATATTATAATAAAGTTCTACTGATGTACTGATAATAACCAAAAGAACCAAGGTCATCATTATTGACCTGAACATAAAATCAATGGAAATTATAATTATTTAAAAGTAATTATAAATTAAAATCAATTCTATAGGAAACTAATATTACTGACTGAACTGTCCTTTGCCAGGCATTCTTTTTATGCTGTCCATCTTTAACCTTACACTCTCTTTCAATTTCAACATATTTTGATATTTGTGGTGGAATTACTTCAAATAAATGTACAAGATTAAAATACAAGCAATGGTTTGTATATAGTGTTGTCAGTCTTATTTGAAAATTAAGTTATCTATTGGGCAAAATTCTACATGGTAAATTTAATCAAGTCTAATAAACTTGTTTGAAAATTGAAAAATTCTTGTAAAATTGCTAGTTCTTTTAAAGATTGCCTGAATTGACCCTAACATTTTGTTTTACCTAGTTGATTCTAAGAAATCATATCTGACAACACTATTTGTATAATAAAAGTATTTATATTCACTTTTATTGAGGGCTCTATTGATTTCTTTAGGACTACACGTCGAAGGAATGCAAATTCCAAACCGAAAGGAAGTCGAAGGAAAATAGTTGACCGCCTGAATCAACTTCAGTAAATTATTTGAAATGTCCACTTTTCCCATGAACCTTTCCTTCAAAAGCATAAATTCTGATATATTCTCTCCCTTTTTGGCCAGAGCTGGAGTCATATAAAAAGCTGGCATTTTGGCCAAACAGTACTGTCCTTTCATTTTGAGTCCTTTGAACTGTTCGTTCTCTATATTAAGACATTCGTCGTATTGACCGAAATTAGAGAAACGTCCCTCCAATAAGCCAGATAATTTAAAGTCCATTGAATCAAAAACTAAACAAGATAATTTAAGATGTTTTCAATTTTTAGTCAAATATACAAAACCTAAAACACCTACACTTGAGTGGCCACATGTCTTGATTGGAGAGACCCCTTTTCATCATAACAAATGACATCAAACAAAGTGGCGATAATTCCATGCTATCAATAAAAGCTACTAGGGTATTTCTAATTTGAATCTTGGATGTTTCGCTTAAACCACTTGCTTCTGATATATATGACTTCAAATTCCATTTAATATTTTGGCTAAAATTTGCAAAATTGTCTCTCATTTTAAGGACCGTTTCCTTAATAATAGTGTTTTTCATTAATTTCTCGAAGATTTCACTTTTGGTTATATTTTGTATTTCATTCTCTTTAGTGAACTCTTTGTGTAAATCCCTGATATGTTCAGTAAAGTTAGTCGGGTGTTCGACATCTATCAGATCGATATCTGAGGGCAATTCCAAAGGACTCTCATCGGAGTGATTGTCACCGTTTTTGTCTGACTTATCGTAATCATAGTCGTAGTCAACGTTTTCAATGGCTTTCAAACGAATCAAACAATTAATGAACAAAAATAAAAAGAGTAAACACTTTATGGAACACATAATGTATGAGAATATTAGTTATAATGAGTTTAAAAAAAACTAAACTTTTTAACAAAAAATTGGCTCAAAATTTAAGTTTAATTTCATTATTAATTATTTTTAACGAAATATAACTTCGAGTCAATTGATTTTAAAGTTATAACAAACAGATTATTAGCGACTATTGAACTGACTTTAAGAGAAAAGTTTAAAAGTCTTAATCGATAAGTAATTATCAAAAAACTGTCCGAATATTGAATCGAAGCCTTATTTGAGTTAAACTATCAGTTAATTAATGACAACAAATAATAATCATTCAATTATTTAGTGGTAAAAATATGTAAAATATTTGAGCAAGATACTCTTTCATTATTTATATAGTTATTGTGAAAATATGTATTCTGTTTCTTTATTTATATTTAACCATGTTACTTATACTTTGCTAAATGACAATTTTAATCATGCAGAAAATATGACGCATTTTAACAAACAGGGGTTTGTTTTCTTAGACTTTGAAGAAATGGTGTCTCTTCTGATAAGTTTACTTCTCATCGTTATATCAGAGAATATTT
>JAQIXI010002091.1:0-11258 GCA_034700165.1 Galumnidae sp. Gr-Ori-00277
AAGTGATAGATAAGAAGTTTGACATCGACATTTAGTCAACTTCATACAAAGATGTGCAAGATATATTAAATTATAAATTTTCAAATTTTTCTTCAAAAACACGGGAGAGACCACTCCGTTCCCAAAATCAAAATTTTTATAACAAAACTCATTACAACTCAAATCAACTCTTAAATCAAAAGCGAGTACAGATCAACTCAGCTCAGGCTCTCACCACAAACAGAAGTCCTGTCTATGATATCATAGACAAACCTCATCACAAGTCCACTGACAACACATTCAATCAAGAATTGTTTCAAACAAATCAAAAGTCAACGAAAATATTTTCAAATCCAACAAAACCTAAAAATCAATTCAAAAATAATTTTCAAACAATAAAACCAAATCCAATTCAATTTAGGTCAAAACCTCAACCTTTATCTTGGACATTCTTTTGGTACTTTTATATTCAAATGGTCCCAACAATTCAATTAGTTCTGAATCAATTGGCCCTTCAGTCACCTGGCTCTCAAACCGAACTTAGCCTGAGATTGGCCTCTTCATGGCTTCAGACAGAAAGAACCTCTGGTCCATATAACCAAGTATACTTCTCGCCCAGCATTGGTGTGACCGGGATCCATTCTCCAAAAGGCGGGGGAGTGAGGCAGTCCTATGACTCACTGCCATATGTTACTCAACCATTGATCACATATTAGTCAAAACTGACAACTCATAGCACAATAGCTCACAATCGAGCCATAGTCTAAATTATCTTAAACATGAGCTTGTACATTTGACTTCACATTGAGTAAAACCTCTCTATTAAAGCCAATGCTTAGTCCTAATCAATAGTCAGTTATTGTCAAGCATTCAAAGTGTTCACTACAACACTCGGACAACAGTCCTCTCACTTCAGTCTCTCTTCAGAGCACATTCACTACAACACCGACTCTTCAGTCGCAACGCATATGTTTCAGGCCAACAGTGCCACACGTCCAGACCATCAACTCTTTTCTCTATATTTTGTGCAACAATTTGTTTAAATGTCTTTTTGTTTGATTTATTTTGAATAAAAGTATTTTTATTACAAGTTTTGTTGCATATTGTGAAGCCCCCTAATAAGGACCGTCACAAATTTAATGTCAGCACAAAAGACAGTCTGGTCTGAAAACAAATGCAACGAATTGCTTATTAAACAAATAATAACTTAAAATTAATTAATAAAATATGCAAAAATATTGATCGCTCTTTAGTTCAAATGTTTTATTATTAAATGTTTATATATATATATAATACAATCAACAATTACTTTGAGAATATTAATTGTTTGTATATATTTGCTTAAACTGTAACTTTTAAAAAATGTCTAAAAATAATAAATATTATCCGTTAAGTGGTAAGGTTCTTGGTTTTTTTGTAATTCTGTATTAATTTTCATATTTATTTCAACTCATTTGATTTTATCCTTGATAATTTGGATAATGTATTAAAAAATTTTATATGAATTTTAAATATTGATCAATATTTGATATTTTTGAATTAAATTTAACATATTTTTAGCTTTTAAAAATATATATTGTAATTTGTAATTTACGGGCAATTTTTATTGTAATTTAATCTTGTCGATTTTATTTTTTATTTAATCATTAAATATATAAAATTTATTATATTTTATGATTATTTACAATATAAATGTAATTAAATTTTATCTAGTAGATTATTAAGATTGCTTTATTAGAATTTAGTCCTAAAAGAACCAGTTTATATTTAGCAAAAGATCATGCAAAATGTTATTGCAATATATTTTATTTGTATTAATGATGTTTTCGATGAGAATATTATTAATATAATAATTATATAAATAACTTAATTGAGTCGAGTCTCAATCAATTAAATTAAAAAAAATTTATTTAAATTTAATGGCAAAACATTTGTTCTAAAATACGATAGTTATTTACATTATTTTAGTAATTAATTTAGTATTTTATTTATTAATGTTAAGTAACTATTTATTTAATAAGTAATTCGTCGCCTAAGCTTTCAGACCAGACTGTCTTTTGTGCTGACATTAACTTAACACAAAAGCCCTTAAGGAGCGGATCGCGATTGCATTGAAATAATAATACATTTAAAATTAAGAATATCTCCTTGATACATTTGATAAATAGAAAAATTATTAAGATATTTTATAGACAATTAAAATTAGAAGTTATTTACAAAATAAATAAATGAAACAAAAGAAACTGAAAATCCAAAAAAACTTCCACTTAAAGAAGTATATTGAATATTTTTAAACATTATTTAAAAGTTACAGTTTTATCAAATAAACCCAATTATAAATTGGTATTGATTTTGGATTTACCAATATGGTCAATCATTTATGAATCCCCGAGCATAAATAACATTTATAAAATTTTATTAGGTACCGATAAATTCAACAACCAATAATGTTAACTAACCAATAAGATCAAGCAATTTTTGATAAATAACAGTAATATCAAATGTAAAGAGTGATGAATAGCGTCAACAAATAATATCAAAAATGCTTTCAAAAGTGAGAAAAATTTCAAATCAAGAAAAATATGTAATTATGAATAAAGTAAGAAAAAGTGTCAAAAGACCAAATTATTATTTTATATATCAATAACTCATAGAGGATCATAAAAAAATACTTTAAAATATACCATAACATGGGTTACAAAAAAAATTTGCCCAAGGTAGGATCCGAAGTTGAGTCGTCATAATTGTATTTCTCAGTGGCTCATTGCAATGACACAGAGTACAATGATAACCGGTTTTGTATTAAAGTTTTACGATTCAATAGTACAATTTTTATAAGACCGAAGATCATATTAAGATTTTATATATGAATAACTCATAGAGAATCATAGAAAAATACTTATGAAAAGGTACCATAACATCGGTTGAGTTAATACAAATGAAGTTTCTATTGGCTATCAAAAAGAGATTAATAGCAAATACAGTTTAAGATCGTTAGCCTCAACGAAAAATGTCTTCAAAAGCGAGAAAAATATTAAATTATTAATAAAATAAGAAAAGGTGTCAAAAGACAAGTGATATTAATAAATAAAATTTGAAATGTTTTTCAAATATTGTTGTGGACCTCCCCTCTAGACTGTTACCCAATACTAGATTAGTTGTGTCCACTCTACGCCTCTCTGTGCTCCATATTTAAAGCGATGCACAGACCTATGAAGACTCACTTCTAATGCTTGTTACACAACTTTAGTCACTACAGTCTTCTTTGTTCTATTGTAAGTTTCTTATTGTGCTTCCACTGCTTCTATGTATGAGCTCTGCTCAGTTTATAACTTATGATTATTGTATTATCATTTAATAACTATTATAATAAAAGTATTTAAACATTAATAAAGTGTTTTAATCAAACCTCCGTCGACCGCCCACTACAATATTACTCGAATTCTAAGAAATGCCGAAAAATAACAAAAACAAAAAAAATGTTAAAACACTCAATATTTGTATTTATCATTATTTGTGTCGGTTAAAACTTACATTTACCATGGCAATTTTAATCTTATTTAATGATTAAATAAAATAATTAATTGTTTTCTTAGAGACACAACAAATTAACTAAATTTTGATTAATTAATCTGAGTCTTATCAAATAGTCTGAGTAATTACTGACTGTTTGATCTTGGTTATTATTCTATTTTTTTCAAAGAAAATTTTCAATTAAATATAATTTCTATGTTTACATATTTTACTTTAATTCACAATTCTGAGCCGAGGAATAGAAGGCTCCGACTGCCAGTATTCCAATGAAAGCCATGGCGTGAATATCAGAATTGTTTGAAGCGATGAAAACCACTTCTCCTTTACTTATGTTCACATCTTTTGACAAATAGTGGGCGAAGTTTAGACTCGAGTCCAACACTTCTTTTTTACTCCACTTTCGGTTTAGTTCGCAATCGATCTATTATTTTGCCATTTTATTAGAAAATCCAATATTGAGATTACCAAGGTAATTATAATAAGGAAAACATGAATGACATATTTTTGAAATAAATTTAACGTTGTAAAAAGATAATTATTAAATAACAAAATGATCTTGTTATATTAAATAATTAAATTTTTCATAAACGATGATTGTGGTAATTAATGAGAAAAATATTAATTGAATTCAATGAAAACATGACCAAGGTAATATTATTTTATATCAATTTTCAATGAATAAATAAATGAACATGTTTATAATTAAATAAATAATATCTTTAATTAATAAAATATGAATTATAAATAAAAATTTACTTTTTCACTACATTTACGCAGTAGGTGTAGTGTATAGTTTCGTTTTACACCACCCACCCATACACCCGTGTATATTTTACATAACAAAACATGTTTCTTTGCAAGACCAGATTTGTGTCTCGACAATAGATGTATTCACTTTGAGAGCCTTACTTCAAGTACTAACTTCAAAGGTATAACTTCAAGTGTAGGTACAGGCACAGAGGCCTGACCTCAGGACTGAGGTCCTGTCAAATGTAGAAGTGATCTCTTCAAATGTATGATATCGACTGCTCTCAAGTATTCTTTAAGCTAAAACTTTTTGTTAAGTTGCTAAGTTTGAATAAAAATGTCAGCAAAAATTAATTAAATTCTGAGAAAAATAGTGGTTCCAATAAATAATTTAAAAGTAATAAAAATTTCAGATAAAAAAATATTAACTAAAATTAATTATTATGGAAGGGGTAATTCAGACAATTACCAAGGCAATTATTTCATAAAACGAAACAATTTTAGATATTATATTAATGAAACTGTCTATGTTTATCTGTTGATAAGTTTTTTATGATTCAGACTCATAAAAATATATATAATTAAAACCAATAAAGTTTTTTGTTTTGTGTACAAAATACAAACGTATATCCTAAAAAAATTGAGAAAATTAATAATAATAATAAAAAATTTTTGTGCTATTGATTTTTCTCCCATAATATTGTTTTATAAATATTTAAAATATTCTAATAAAAAAATAATTAAATAAAAACTATATATTTGACTGTATATAAGAACTTTAAGGATTTTTATGCGAACACTAAACTTTTATCTCTATAACAAATATCCTGTTTCAGAACCATTTATTGCTAAATGTATTTCATACTACACTAACTTAAATAAATGAAGTAAAAAAATAAAATTATATTTTCTATTATTTTATTCATTTAATTTTTAGAAAAATAAATTATTTTAAAACAAAATTTTTAAGAGGCTGTACATTTAATTTTTACTTTTATTGAATTTCAAACTTATAAACCATAAAAACTAACAAAATTTAATAAACACTTATAAGACTTAGTAGAAAAAATTCTGTAAATTCTGTTTATTGTGTATATATTTTAGGTCTTATGATATCAAAGTTTTGGATTAATAAATTTTAATTATAATTTATTTCACTAGGATTTGGAAAAGAGTAGTTGAGCCCAAAGCAAGCTGTATAATATCAGGGATGGCCATTGAGCTCGATGACTGAGAGGGGTATAGTTCACATTTTTCGAAAATATTTGGGAGTATCTTTACAGGAGTTGCATAGTGGGTATTTTCAAAGGCGTAAATATTTTTATAAGTGCTCTCCTAGTAAGTTTTTTAGGCGTTTATTCATAAATGCATGCAATTCAAATGAATTTAAAATATTTTATATAAATTATAGCTAAAAACTAAGATTTATTGGCAAGTGAGTTTACTTGCTATAATGTTATTAATTTAATTTTTAGAAAGGTAAATGATTTAAAACAAAATCTTTAAGAAAAACTGAAAAGTAAATAAAAATAGAACAATTCTAGGTCAACTGTTATTTTATTTGTATTTGTTAAAATAGTACAATTTAATATTGAACATGTCTGTATATTGAGTATATAAATTGTTTTGTAACAAATAATGATAAAGTTATTTATTTATAGAATTATCACATCAATCATTTGCTGTTTACACTTAATCCCTAATTTTATTAAATTCTACGATTTTGAACCATAGAAACTAACAAATGTTAATAAACACTTATTGCACTCAGTATCGAAAACATTGTTATTTATATAAACAGGCAAATGGCATATTTTCTATTAAAAATTTTATCAAAATTTTTATGATGTTCTCTCTAATATAAGAATACTACATTCTTTTTGAAAGTCTTAATAGATATAAAAGGCTAGATTAACCTAGTTAAATTATATTAAATCAATAATATTTCTTTAAAATAATTTTTCTTGTAACAGTGAGGCACCGTCTCAACAGTTTATGTATAATTTTATTTATATATTATGTGCTATAAATTTATAATAATTATTTTTATAAGGATTTCAAATACTTTTATAGCTTTTAATCATAAAATATTAGATAAAATTTCTAGAAATAGCAAAATAAAAATGGTAAACGTACAAAACCATAAAACATACATTTAAACAGTTATGTGGAATATAAAATTTTTAACAAATAATTGAACTAGAACACTAATATAGTAATAAATTTTTCGAAGTTACCAGTGATAGCCAAGGACAATTTGAAAGGGGGTATTGCCTTTTGAGTGGGTTAGTGTATGAGCTTATATGTTACCGGTTAATATTCAAAGAAATATTTTCCCGGTACTGGCAAAAGGCTTCCCTGTCCCCTCCATTGGGTGGGTGTGTGGGGGAAAGGCGATTCTATATACAACCTTTATTGTTGTAAATGTATTGAAAAACTGTAAATAATAAACAAAATTGCAGAAAACAATGGGTGGGTGTAAAACGAAACTATATACTACACCTACTGCGTAAATGTAGTGAAAAATCATATTTGCAGTTTTTATTGATACCCAAAAATTGTATATTTGAAAAATTATAGAAATAAAAGTAGGATATAGAAAATTATTAATTATCTGGAAAGTTCTTTTTTGCAAAATTGTTAGATTTTGAACTAATTATGATTAGATACGTTAGACAGGAGTGTAATCAGTTTAACCATTTTTTCAAAAAACACCTTAAAAATGATCTCAATGGTATTTTGTAGTCATTTTAAAAATACCCCTTATTCCCCGAGAAAAGTTACAAAAAATACTATATCAAATGTAGAGTCTGTGGCCTTCAGCGTTTAGTTATGTTTTCTCTTATTTTGCTTATTATTATAGTTGTTAATGATTATTTCTTTATTTTTCCTTTTTTAGTATCTTTTTTCTTTTATTTGCTCGCGGATGCTTCGGATGAGATTACTTCGTCGTTCAAAGGGTGATGAGTGTTTTACCCAATTATTACAATCACTGGAATTTAATAAGCACTTATTGTACTTAATATATATTGAGCAAAATATGAAATATTATTTACTACCAAATGAAATATTTTTAGAATTTACAAATGCTTTAAAACTTTAAGTTAGACAAAACCTTGTTGTTCTTTTTATTCAAACACTTGGGCAAAAAATGTTTAAAGCAAATGCATAACCTACAATTCAAATTGTTAATATAGTAATAAATATTTTGTAAATTTCGTTTATTGTGTATAAATTTTATGTTTATTCAAAGTTTTGGAAAAGCTTTGGAAAAGAGTATTTGAGTAAAATACATGACATTTGAAAATTTAATAGTTTCTATAGGGAAATGATTATTACTAAGAAGATTATCAATAATAAAGTAAATAGTTTATGAATGAGTATTAATCACTGATTAACCAACACTTATAAAAAGAAATAAAAAATTATTATTTTAGACATAAACTGAAAAGTAATTAAATGTAAAAAACTGTTGTGAACAATAGTAATGTCTAAAACTGATCAAAAAAATAAAAAAGATGAACACCAAAATTATATCAGAAAAAAGTTGAAGACTGAAGATAATGATCCTATTCTTAAAATAGTGAATAATATCCCACGCGATAGTAAATCAAATCAAGATTTAAATCCAAATTGCTCTTCTGATCACGGATTAATTTTATTCAGCAAATTTCACAAACATGTGAAAAAATGCAAACTTTCAGAAAATTGCGAATATGAGAAACAAATCACAGAACTCTTGTTACTTCGTTCTGATTGGATAGAAAATTTTTTCATTTGTATTCCATTCGTTTTTGGAAAAGAATCATACACTGAAGAAGAAATTACTTCTTTATGTTTTGGGATTAAAGATTTCCTTCAACAAAAAAAATCACAAGTAGAAAAATTCAACAAAGATTACGGTTTGCTTATTAAATCTATTCAAAATCATTTCCATTTTATATTACCTAAGTGTAAAATAAGTTTAACAAATAATTCAAATTAAATATTTGGATTCAAAATTTTAAAAATTTGTTTGGATAAGATTTTGCCTTATTTTTTCCCAAAATTATCTTTAGTTTTAAAATTAAAAAATGAAATAGATATCAAACTAATAAAAAGTCTCTTTATTAACTTTATATTTTATTATATTTTAAATATTAATTAATGAAAAAAAATTAATCTTAATTAAACTAAGTTTTAAAAGAATATCAATATTAGATTTAAGTTTTGTTTAGTATAAATAAAATGAAATATTAATCAACATATAAATTTATAGTTATATAAATATATGGTTAAATTTATTGTTAAATAGTAATTTTTTACTATTTTTCATTATTTATTTAAATATTAAATTTCAAAAATTCTGAATTATTTGATTCTAATGTAAAAACCAAAAAAAAATTACCTTTAAAATTCTTTAAATTAAATTACCAAATATGCGTAAATCACAAGCTGAACTAGAAGCCAATGAAAATAAATTTTTTAAATGGATAAATGCAACTGTATTGGATCCTAAAATATTTGATAAAACATTTCCTGATTATTATGTGAACATTGATAAAATATATGAAGATGCAAAAAATCTTACTAATAATTTCGAAAATTTTAGCTTCAACTTGTCGAATCAATTTGCTTGTGTAGCTCATGAATTTGGTTTAAGAATGACTAAAATCTCTGATGAACAAGATAATTACACTTTATTTAAATCATATTGTGATTATTTCGAATTAGCATTATTAGAATTTCAAAGATTTTTATTCAATTACTTAAAGTGTAAAAGAAAAAAACATTATTTTAAAAGTGATACTGAAGAAAGATTGAAAAAGGAATTTATTGAATTTGCTCAAAAATATTATGGAACTTTAATGGAGGGTGATAAAGTAAATCAGAATATAATTGATTTGCTACAAGAAAAATATGAACTCTATGAAGAAATTTGTCGTCCACATTTTATAAATAATGATACCAATAATACAAATTTTCTTTGTAATTGGAGAGACAAAAATAAAAAGAATTGCGCGGAAAATATAAAATTACTTGCTGAAGAATATAAATTAAAGTTTTTTTCTTTATCATCAAGTATTTACCACTGGCGTAAAATTGCCAATAACTTTTCTTATAGAACTTTTGGCGAAATGACACCTGAACAATATATTAAAGATGCAAATGAAGCAGTAAAATTTGGAAAATATACTAAAAATTCTAACTATGAATTTATATCTCATTCATTATACCCATCCAAGAACAAAAAAATTGAAAAGGTCACACTTCGTGAAAAAGAGCCACATACAATAATTACTTATTTTTGTTAGCAATTATTTATAGTGTAGTATTTAAAATTACTATAAAATCTTTAGAAATTGAGGGAAATGTGTTTAAGAATAAAATAAATTATAGGATTTAGAAATAATCCTTTACCCTCAAACCTTGTTTATATATATATTCTATGCGAAATAATGTACAATCAATATGAACTAATTTAAATATAAACTGACCTTTTCAATAAACCAGATATGGTTTCTTGATAAAAAAAATGTTAGTGGAAATAATTCTTTATTTATGTATTATTAATAAAATAACCTAGCTCAATTAAAACCAAAAATTTATTTAAATTAATTGAAATATAAATTTAAAAGAATAAATCCAATGATTACATTATTAATAAATTGTATTTAATTTTATTATTAGTTTTCTTCATAATAAATCACAATTAAGTAAACATTTGATCTTGTTACACTTTACCTTTGCTTAGAAAATATAAATTACTTATAGTATTCGAAAAATTCAAAATTATTCTAGCACATATTGGTAGTTAAAACTGAGACAGTTTATAATTGTTTAGGATAGACCTTACTCCATATACCGTACGGGAGATGTGGTGATCGGTCCGTGCATTAAAATATACGCGGCCAACTTTTTCACTACATTTAAGCAGTAGGTGTAGTATATAGTTTCGTTTTACACCCACACAACTTTCGACAAAGTTCGGCAAAGACTGGAGACTCAAACAAGATGAGTCTGGTTTAGGGAAGGCCCCCCGGGGAAAGGGAATTAATTCCCCAGGGCGGCGAATCAAAAACCCTCAAGTTGAAATTTCGAAGAGGGGTCACGTCGAGTTGTTTTTTGGGGGCGAAAATTTTTAAACAAATATAAATATTTTAACTTTAATAGTAGGAATATAAATGAAAACAATTTTGTATTAATAAATGAAAGGACACACTTTTTGTCACTAGAACTAATTTTTATATGGGATTAGTGTTTTTTCAGGCACTAATCGATTTACCTAGGAAATCTTATAAGAATAGTTATTTTTTCACTTTAAATGCATAAAACTAATTGAATTCTATAATTCTTGTCAAATAGAGTTCTATTATATTAATTAATTTTACAAAATGTTTTAGTAAGCGATGGAAGAAATGGCAGATTAATAAAGTTATGCGATTTTGGGTTATCTAAATTATTGGAAAACAGTAAAAATACCAAGGGTATTGGAACATTAATGTTTATTGCTCCAGAAGTTAAAGAAGATGATCTTGATGATCCTTCTTCAAAGAATGCAATATATGATGAAAAATGTGATATCTATACTCTGGGTGTAATGACTAAACAACTAATAGATTTAAAAATATCGATAAAAATACTAAACAAGGTTTGAAGCCAAAGCCATAATCACTACATTTACAGTAATTTTTAATGGGTGGGTGTAAAACGAAACTATATACTACACCTACTGCGTAAATGTAGTGAAAAATATTAACATTTCGTAAGTTTTGTAATAACAACTAAATAAGCATTAAATCAATTTATCTCATTATAGGACTGAATACTCGGTTATATTTCCTGAATGTAATTATAAAATATATTTAATTAAATTATTCGAAACTAATAAATGGATTCAAAAATCCGTAATTTTTTAACATGGCAAATTTATATTTTCAAGAATGTGCAAGATAATTTTTTAAAATGATTTTTAAAGTAGGAATTATTAAACTATATTAATTAAAAATTTTAATTAA
>JAQIXI010002092.1:0-11255 GCA_034700165.1 Galumnidae sp. Gr-Ori-00277
CCACTATTCTTAGTCTAATTAACATTTTTTGGTAAATGGTTTGTAAGTAAAACTATTTCATTGGATAAGTTTTTATTCTTTTATCTATAGTTAAGAGTAAGTATTGAAGAGATTTAGTTAAAGTTTATGCAAATTATGTTAATCTAATTAGTTTTTATTTTATCGCAAACTTGTTTTCAATTCACAAAATTAATTTCGCGGCGATAGATATGAGTACTGAGTCTTTTCGTGTATATAATTTTACTCGAACACCCTCTCCACAGCTCCTCCACAGCCCCTACTCTTTCCATTATTCTCTTTTTCCCGACCATAAAAATAACAATAAGAGCCTACGCTTTGAGAAGGGCTTCATATAATAGTAGTAATAATAATAGAGAAGTCCATCGGCTCTACTTCTAATGATTGCCAAGAGTAAGAAAAATTTACATTTTTCTAATAAATATTTGATTTCTGAAAAAGTCATTAATTTCTTCATTAATCTCTTTTATTAACATTTGAGCAGAAAATTAGATTTTTATTTATTATTTATTAAATATTATGAAAATAACTGAAATTATTTTAATAATTAATTATGAAATTAAGGAAAACAAAACAACAAAAGAGATGTCGTCTAATATTAATTAAATTCTTATATTTTTGTAAATAACTTTTTGGAAATTTTTCTAATTTAAAATTGAGAATTTGTTTAAAAGTTTGTCGAACACCTTGCTCACTCCAAGCCTACAATAGACGATAGGGGGCAGTTAGCGGACTGGAGGAATGTCTGGGCCCTCAAATAAGTGATGTCAAATCTGGGCTAAAATGCATAATAAAGTGGGCAGTAATCTATTGCTATTTAGATAAGTATAACAAAATTATTGAGCTTTGCCTAGCTAAGTTTTTTCCATTGAAAAATTATTAAATATAAATTTAGTTTCCAATAATAACTATGGTATAGTTAAACTGTAATTTTGCCTAGATTACTTGTTTAAAAAGTAAAAATTAAGGCTTTTATCGTGAAATAGTATAAGTCATTAATTTTTCAATTTATAAGATTATTCTTTGATAGAGAACTGGAATTTTATTCAAAATTATTTCGTTAACTCGAGTTTTACTCTGAAATTAAGGTTTTTATTGTGAGAATCTGTGTTATCGACTTTTTTATAGTTTCGGTTTATTTTTATTTTTTTGGCAAATATTTTGAGCGTAACTCAGATTTTCTAATAAAAAGAGTATTCATTGAGTTATTTGGAAAATATTTCCCTTTTTTTTCCTATTATTATATGAAAAATATTTCCTAAACTTTAGTTTAAATGCTTTGGTTTATGAGAAAAGCCATTCTTTTCATTGAAAGTCTACATATGGTTAGAAAAGTACAATACTTTGACACAAAATTCATTGTCAATTGGTTTTGTGTGTTACTCTCTCCAACCAATACTTGAACGGAACGGTCAGAATAAAGAGAGAGGTCTTCATAAAAAAAGATTGCGTTCGTCGACGAAAAAGAGAAGAAAAGATATTTCTAAAACGAAATACGGGTTTTGTGTCCTCTTATATACTCTTATATATAAAGCAAATGGTTTTTTATCCAATTGTATGTCATTTTATTCTTATTCAGATTCCTTTTGACTATTAGTGAATACAATCAAATCGTGTTTTGTTAACGAGTGTGTAATGAAGTTGTAATAAATGCGGACGACATCAGGTTTTTCATTACTTCCACATCTCTTGTTATACAACAAAATTGAGCGAAACTTTTCTTTATATTTTGTGTTTCTATATATAGAAAATGTTTGGGCACTAAATCCTTAGGAATACTTAATATTATATTTTACAGACTTTTCTTTTACTAATGACATACGGAGTCAATAAGTATTCGACCCATTCTGTGCCCATTCTGTGCGTTTGTGAATGTGTATATAGTATTATAATAAAGATTCTTGGTTTTAATTTTCAAACAGAATTTATTTTAATTCACGAATTATGGAAATAATTGTTTTTATAAGAGAATAGATATCAATATTTTTGGAAAGAAATGCTTTTTAGTCCATATGTCTGTTCACATGTATTCATGTATTTGAAAATTACTCCGAACCTAATTTATTAAATCAGCCAAACAAAAAAATTATACAACAGGTGTTTTATAAGAGGGCGTACCGAATGGCACTATTGGCATGTCTGGCCCCTGGCACTCTGCACTGGCACTCTGCACTGGCACTGGAACTGTGCAATGCATGAGAATTGTCTGTGAGAGTGAGTACAGCTGAAATAAAGAAATTTAGCACAGGTTAACACAGGTCTCCTATTAGCACAGGACCGGTCAAAAAACCAATTTTGTATTCTTTCCATTTGCAAACAGAAATACACAGAAATATACAGAAATACACATATTTTACTTTTTACTCACTCTTTGACGAATGAAACGCTTTTTCGCACAAAAAATGTCTAATTTTTTTTAAAATGAAAAATAGTTTAGCAAACATTACATTCTTTACTATGACTGTGCAATGGCTGTGCCGTTAAATGCAGTTACTCTTTACACAATTGCCACTAATCCTCTACCACTGGACAGGCTGTCTGTCAATAGAGATGGCAATGCGGGCCAACACATTAACGCTATAAAAGAGAGCAAAAAGAAAAATGTTTCCATACAATTGATACCCGACTCAAACACAATAAACTTATTTCTCTCTTATTTAGAGAAAAATTTTTATTTGCTTTCAATTCATTGAAAATGTTTTGAATAATTTGGAGAAAATTTTGTTGTTGTGATACAAAACTTTCATTTATTGTGAACACATTTTTTATAATGTCGTTAATCATTAAAATTTTTTGCAAAAATTATTGTAAATCTATTGTATTCTTCATAAAATTGTAGTGTAATTGTGAACGAAAGCGAAACTTCAATTCAATTATTTCTATACTCTATATATGAAAGGCATGTTTTGCCTCAAACTCTGTATTCAATTGAATTCAGTTATTCTGTTCTCTCTTTTGAATGTAATTTATATTTTATTTGAATATAATTTCAATCGCTTTAAAAAAAATCACTGAAAAAATATTTCAATTCATTTTGTAATAAACGATATGAGCGAAGGGCTGTTCAATACAACAACTATTTCTTTAGAATTACTATATTAGGTATGGAATGATTCGGAGTTTTACTCTCTTAAAGTATTTCAAACTAAATGGTGTGTCAAATGGCCTAAAAATAGGAGAACAACCCACTCAAATGTATGCATGATCAAGGCACTAATGCGAAAACTTATTGACAATAACATATTGTAAAGTATCCTGAATAAAAATCTGATAACTAAAAACGGAAGATAATTATTCCTCGATTAGTATCTTTTGGTGGATTTTTAGAGAAATTTGATCGATAAATACAATACTATATTATAGGAGATCTTTAAATAAGATAAGAGTTCGGTTGAAAAGCAATACTTATTCCCAGATTTGATTTGTGGCCCAAAATCACAAATTTTGTCCAATAATTTAAATTTGAGTTCAGATTCTTATGTCTGATATGAGTTTAAATTGAGATCTAATACTTCTTAAGAATTATGAAATAGTGATTTCAATAGTCAATTGTCAGATCATTTATCATTTATTTCCAGTCAACTGTTCCCAACTGTTCTCAACAATGATTTTCAAGTCTTTTATATATTCATTGCTTTTAGGAAATCGTCTAAAAGTGTTGTCGAAAACTAATAATTATAGCAATAATTCATTTATTTTTAAGCTTTTTGTGACAAATCTATTCGTCATAATTATAAGCATTAATTGCATCAAATGTTCCGCAAATGAAGAGACTATTCTTTTACACGAAATAAATTACTTAACATTTCATAACTCCTTTATTTGGTTTGAATTTTTTTTTCAATCGATAGTATGAAATCCATTAAAAGGGGATAATTAGCGCTAAAAGCTATCAATTAATTAATAGTCTGTCAGTCATTATATAATTTTGATAAAAATGATTGAAAACTTATTCAACAAAATAATTAGTTTTAAAACACTTTTATTGCGACATCTGTCGTTAAAATTGTAAAATTAATAACTGATTATCAAAAAGTGTGTTATTTATTGAAAGGATGGAAACCCTCTCTGTTTTTCTTTCTCTTGTTTTGTTTGCAAACTCTCTCTCTTTTCTATTCACCCCTAAAAATGTAACACTTTCTCTGAAAAGTGTGTATTTTTCAAACTGTTTTTAGTGTATTTAAATGTTTTTAATTGAAAATTAATTTTAATTAATATTAAAAGTATTAAAATCATTGAAATGGCATTAAAAGAGAGGGCAAAATCTGCCAAAACATTGATTTGTTTTCTTCAGTCAATGATTGGACACAAGACTCGCATTGATTTAAGAGATGACACACATCTGATTGGAGTCATTGAAAGTGTCGACTCTTTTATGAACATTGAATTAAAAAATTGTTTTCATAATTCGTCTGACAATCAATTGATTCAATCATTTGACTATTTCTTCATAAAAGGTTCGCGAATACGTTTTGTTCACATCCCTGAAGACATCGATATTATTAAGAATATTGAGAACCAATTGAAGATAATTCAGTCGCGAAGAAGAGCTGTTCAGAGAAGTTATAAACAAAGAACAGAAACCAATACTGAAGAACAAACCACTGAAGAGTCCATTACTTCGACCTGACTTTAAGATAGTTTTTGTCTGTATTTTAATTGTTTATAGTTTTGGTCATTTCATAAGAGATGTTAGACTCATATCTTGAGATTACATTACATTTAATTGATTTTATTTTTTAAATCTTTAAATAAATTATTTGTTTTGAATATAATTTGATTTTTTGATATTAAGTTTGAATCAATTGATCGGCGCATCGATGCATACCTTCTGTTCCCAAGAAAAGGCCGCTCCTCTGAAATGTCCCTCAAATGTAGGCTTACCTGTTGTCACGCCTAACATAAATGGTTTGGCCCTACCTTTGAGTTACAAAAAAGGAGATAATTAGTTGCGATTACTTTCAATAATTGATAGAACAGTTACTGACTTATGAGCGGAGAATTGGTTTTATTATTTCTATCGATATTGAAAGCGGTTCCACAAAATCTGTCAAAACTTTTAAGATTTTGTTTCGTGAAATCTGTTGTCACTGTTTTGGCGTTCATTATAGTTATGTAATTCTGTTGACAAACTGTCCACACATTTAGTCATTTGATTTGATATAATTAATTGTTAATTACAGTCTCCTCGTTGTGAGAATAACACTCCAGACGGTCCCATATCAAAGTGTATTGCCGTCCACTGTATGGCACATCTCTGTCTCTCAATTCTGATACACACATTATACTCGAGTCCAGCCATAAGACACTCCTGATCTGCTTTATTATTACGAATATATCTAGGACAGTTGTAATTCATTGTTGTGATAACTCCCGTCACTCCCGTATAGTATTGTAGACAACCCGAAGGCGCTGTTTAAACAAATTAGCTTTAATTCATTTGTTTAATAATTTAATGTTAATTCTGTGCCAACCCTTAAGCAAAAGATCGCATTGAATGAATTGGATTTCAATAATCCAATACCTGTGCCTCTCTTTGCCGGTTGTCGTTATAATAAGAATAGTTTCTCTGATTTCGTTGGCCTCCAAATACACTTCAAATGCAATAATATTTGAAAATGAATTTTTAAAAACAAATTTAATGACATACTGTGCTGTGCCGTCAGATTTCCACAGAGAACGGGCAGATTATATGAGTGGGGAATCGTTAGTGCGTCGATCACACACTGGGAATGTCGAGGATTTGAAATCAAGAATTTAACGAAATTGAGTCTGAGCTGACACGCGTCGGAGGGAAGACTGACAGTGATCTGACACCTCATCTCTTGATTGAAACTCTGAGGAAACATTGGACTCAAAAAATGTGTCCTATTGTTTGTTACAGAACCGCCACACGAAACCTGAACTAAACTCAAAGTCAGTTCTATTAGTTATTTCCAATTTTACAATCGATTCAAACATTTGTTTTTCTTTAAAATCCTTATAATTCTTTCAAAATTCAAATGAAATACAAAATCACTTAAAGGTCATTCCTGGGGCTCTTGGCTTAAGAAATGCTGGGCTTTGGATTAAATATTTTTTTTTGTTTTGAAAAAAAATTTTTTAAGATAAAAACCTAATAAGAATTTAGCAAAAAAAGTCTTCCAAAGAAAATCATAAAAATAGGGAATATTTTCTTTACTATTTTTAGACATTAAATAAAAGTTCAAATCTTTAATCTGAAGAATGTATTCATTTATATAAGAAATTGAAAAAATACTTACAAAAACAACAAACACCAAAACCTCGCGCACAAAAGCCTCGAGTAATTCCTCTAAAGAGATCACATTCTGTTCTGGCATAACAGGTCCCCATCAGACCATCCACTGTAAGACATGCCTCGTTTGGAAACTCAATCATTTCGAAGATTGGAAAGTAGACTACAATTTCAAAGACATTTATATATTTAATAAATTTTTATTAGTTTTTTATTTTAAGTTATTCTTCAGATTATTTTTTATGACTTTTATTACTTCATCATATTATTAACGCAATACTTACTCCTGGAAGTCCTGTTGGAGGCAATACTAATATTTTGAAATTGTCTCAAATACTTTCTTTGGACATATACTCGAGATTTAGTCAAGCGATGGTTCCACGAAATATCTATTAAACATATAATTAAAAGATAAGAAACAATGAATTTGTGTAACATTTGCGACAATTTTGACTTTTGGTTTGGATTTAATTTCATTTTATACTTCAAAGCTTATAATATATGAATAATTCAGTTCTTGAACTTCAATACCAATAAGATCTCAATTTATAGGAAGTGATGAGCAAATTATATCGTATTTTATCTGTTTTCAACTTATCTTTTATTTGTCATTTGAATTATTCATATCAGAGATCAAAAGAAATATAAAATGTCTGTCATTTCAAGAATACAAAAAAGGGATCAACTCTTCACTTTTCAATTAGTCTTTAGTTTATTAAGTTTCGATTATTTCCAATCAACCACTCATTGCATCGATTCTTATATATGTATAAAAGCCTTATTTTAGAAGACACACATATAACCTTGATATTTTATTTTTAGTTCATCTTTTAAGCTTATTATTGAATGAAAGTACACTCAAATGATTTTTTATGAAATTGATTTTAATGTTAAGCTTTTTTTTTATACAATCACTTTATTTTGTCTGTATAATACCAAGCTCATTTTTATATGAATTTCCATATTAACTAGTTCATATGGAACTTTCACAATAAACTTACAAACACTTATAAGGTTTACATTTTGACAGATTTTAAGAAAAGGTTTTATCTTTTCTTTAAGTAAAAGAAAATCCATTTATAATTTACAATATTATTAAGGATTTATATTAAAGATTGTAATCGAGATAATTGTTAAGAAGTAATGCAAACTATATGTGAGTCATATATAATATGAGTTGTATTTTATATTACTTTAAAAATATTTAAATTATATTTATATTTAGAGAAAGACATTTATATGACATTTAAATACGAAAAACTGTTAAAATAATTAAATTCTAAAATTTATGTTTTATAATAAAAAATGTTTTATAGTTTTAAACTTTAATATTATATTTTTATTTTAAACATTTTTATTTTTAATAAATTTTACAATTGTTTGTGAAATTTCCTCTTTTAAATTAACTTTAATCACTTTTAATTTAAGTGGTGGCTAACCCTCTCTTTTACTAAGAAGTAATAAATTTTAATAAATTTAATTTATTTTATAATTCACTCAATTTGATAAAAATATTGAAATAAAAATATAAAAGTGACCCAAATATTAACAAAATATTAGTATATTTTTTTGATTAAAATCTTTGAGCGAAAATATATTTAATGAAATTTTAAGTCATAAATCATAAGCAAAACATTCACTTCCACTACATTTTCAACTATCTTTTCAGTTGAATATCCATAAGACTCATGATGTGCAGTGAACATTATGCACCTATCATTTATTGATGGTCACTTTACCCTAGTTTAAAAAAACTATCTTAATTATTTTAATAAACTATTTTATTCTTTATTAACAATTCATTAAATTTATGGTTCTTTTAGAACATTTTCCAACTATTTTTAGGGGTTTGTGACGATTAACCGAAAGACTATTCACCGAAAAATTAAAGGTTTAACCAAGGTGGGTGGGTGGGTGTAAAACGAAACTATATACTACACCTACTGCGTAAATGTAGTGAAAAATTATCTTATAAAGAACATAAAAAATTCAAGATGATTCCTAAATGGCAACATCCTTGATTACTCCTTTATTTAAACTTCGGTGAATATTCTCTCGATTAATTTTCTTTCGGTGAATATTCCTTCGGTGAATTGTCTTTGGGTCAATCGTCTATGACCGATTTTTAGGACATTTAATATAAAAAGTAAAGTTAAATTTTCCAAGGTTAAATGAATTATGGCTAAAAAATGTTCCTAGTCTATTATATTAAGTTATAGACTATAACTTATAGAACTATTGAATACATATTTACAAAATGGAAATTAACGTATTATTCGAATTAAACATTAAAATAGTATTTATATAAACATTTAATAGAAAATCGTTGAGATTTTTAAATCAATTAATATTTAAAATATTATAAATTTAATTTCAAATAAATGTAAGAAAAGGCCAAACATTTTCTAATAAAATGATAAGAAATATTATTACCCCATATTTTTTAAAGAGTAGATAACTATTTAAATAACTATTTTGTTTGTTTATTAGTAATTTTTAGACAACATTTTTCATAGAAAACCCAATTTAGAAGTTATAATATTATATAAAATATTTGGAAATAAATGGTTTACTCGGAAAAACTCCGTATGAGGTACTCTGATATCGTAATAAGATTTATATGGTCGAAATCAGAATGAATTGCTTAAATATTTTCTGAAGTTATTTTTTCCAAATGGCCATGTACTTGGCCAAAAACCGCCCATCAATTTTTGTGTAAGATTCATCAAAAAGATTTAAAACAATCTTCAAGTTTGAACATGAGCAAGCAACTTTATTAAAGTCTAACAGTTAAACATTAATAACTAATGATTAATTAAGTATTAATCAACTAGTGATCAGTTTTTCACACTTTTATTATAAAATTAATCAAATGTTTTTCTTATTGAATGAACACAAATCAATTTGATTAATAGTTTATTTATTAAACATTACTAATGACATATTGGTAATGTTGCATGCTCAAGTTTATATTTAAAGCTTTTTCTAAATCAAAAGTGAATCTTTAACTAAATTTTTCGGCGATTTTTGACCAAGTACCTGGCCATTCGGGAAAAATAACTTCAGAAAACAATTAAGCAATTCATTATGATTTCAACCATATAAATCTTATTACGATATCAGAGTATCTTATAGGGAGTTATCCCGAGTTAGTTTAAAACCGATGACATTTTTAACACATTTTAGTCAGAAATTATGAATTTATAAAATTATTAAAATATTCAAAATAATATAACACTAAAACAAACGACAATTTATCCTGGTTAGTTAATACTCTTTCATAGCACTCATAGAATTCTTATAGTAATATATTTTAGGCATAATGCCTTGGTACATTATTCATTGATAATATATGCAATTCGTACGAACATTAAATAATACTTAAGAATGAATTTGAATGAAAGTATAAATTTTAAATTAGAGGTTAAAATAAAGGACTCTTTTTGGCCTCTTTTCGACTCTATATCTCTCAATACTTTTGAATAAATATTCTTAAGATTTCATTATTTGAATGTTTTGTTTCCAAATAATCAGTTTTTAAATAAAATATTATCCGAAAGATTGGGATAAGAAACATGTCTGACGTTTAAACTATACTTTAACTTTGGTTTAGTAGCCATAGAAATGGTCCAAACCTTCCCGGAAACCCCATTTAAGGTAACATTTAGTTGAGTTGTATTATACTTTTGACTCATCAATTATTGCAGTAAAAGTAGTGGCGTTCATCTCAATGGCAGTTGTCTTCGGACAGTTGTTTTCTAGATTAGATACGGCACAATTGTTGTCGTGGACACCGGAATCAGTTGTACTGATCGATGATCTGACGCACATCACTCCCAAAAGTCTATTCCCGAACTTCGAAGCCTTAACAGCATTCGATCTTTTAAGGCCTCTGGACTTTCTGACGGCACAACTATTACTTCGATTGTCGGCCTCTTCTGATGTCTGACTTGTAATGCACTTAAATGTGAAGCAATATTTCAATAAGTATTTCGCCCTTTCGTTATAGTGTTTGTTTAGCCAAAAATATATGAAAGGGTTATAACAGACGGAACTCATAGCAATCCAGTAATAAATGAGAAACGCATTCGAACTGTGATTCGCAAATCCGAAATCAACTCTTATGTGATGTATATTGAGCTAGGACATTTCATGTAAATTAAATATAAATTAAAAATAAGATTAAGATCAAAGATATAACAAACCGGAAGCCAGCAAGCAGCGAATACGACCACAACTGTTATCAACATTTTAATTGTCTTCCATTTGGACTGATTTTGATCCGTCCTTTGCTGTTGAGTCATAGCTCCGATACCAACTCTTCTCCAAATATGAATCCCTATCCGTAGGTAACAAAGGGCTGCAAAATATCATTGATTAATATTTTAGACCATTTTTTGTTCCTTAATTTCAATAAACAATCAAAACTTATGAAAACTTATACAGTGATTACTCCATATGTCGACCATTTCTATTCCCAAAATTTAACATTTTTTAGCTCTTAATGTTCTTATGAACTATAAATCGTATTGAAATCAATTAAATATTGCAATTATTTGGAAATCTAATAAAAAATTAATGAATCATTTGTACAAATAAATAAATAACATTTTAAACATATTTATATTATTCTGTGCGTACAAAAATATTAGCACTTCTGGTATTTGATATATAGAGCTTTATCTGTATCCATTTAGAAATAAACTAATGATCAATGCATTTGGGAGTTTAGCAAAAATAACATAAATTGGAGAGAGGGAGAGGGAGAGAGAGAGAGAGAGAGAGAGAGAGAGAGAGAGAGAGAGAGAGAGTCTTGATGAAGTCTTAATTATTTCATTTTCTCATTAATTAAATGAAATCTTTAGAGAAATTATTTAAACTAAAATTCTATTTACAAGGGAACATTTTTTATAATATACTCAGATATCGTAATAAAATTTATATGGTTCAATTCAAAATGTATCGCTTAATTATTATTTGA
>JAQIXI010002093.1:0-11254 GCA_034700165.1 Galumnidae sp. Gr-Ori-00277
GAGAGGAAGCCTTCAATTGGTGGCCAATCATCGCTTTGAGCCGACGGTAAGATTATAATAAAGTTGAGGATTGGGTTTAAGAATATTACGAAGAAATGCAAATAAAATGTTTTCCACAAAAGATCTTTTGATACAAATTTTGACAAAACATTTATGTCTGCCGTTGGAAACCTATCAACGGGTTCTTCTTCTAAGTCTTCATTAATATCAATAGAATTGGAAGTCATTATTTTGCAGTGAATCTCAAAATTTGAATATTAATAACTATTGTAAAGCGCGAGCACTGACTCAACATTTGAACTGAGAATATAAAAGAAAAATCATTTTTACTATAAAAACCTTTTTAACCTTAAATTAAACTAATTATATTCAAATATTCAAAGGTACCCAAAACAGTACCTTTTTTCCGATACAAAAATACAATCAATAATTTAAACAACTGATAATTTTAACAAACAGTTAATTTTAACCAAGTATGTTTTCAAAAATTGCGAAACGCAAACCTTGTTTAAGATGGAAGAGAAGATAATTAACTCATTTTTATAAAAATAAAACAAAAATATCTAATATTTATCTATAATTATTAATTAATAATTTATTAAAATTTTGTTAAAACTTTAAACAATTTTTAATATATTTAAAACATCAAGATATTATCTAATTTAACCAATTCTAACTAATCAATAAGTTAATTGAATTATCAAAACTGAAAAAAGAAAAAAATTGTTTTCAAAAATTGCGAAATTATCTTCTCTTCCATCTTAAAAAAGGTTTGCGTTTCGCAATTTTTGAAAACATATTTGTCTAAAATTAGTCATCTAAAACATTTATAAAAGTTTACAATTAATCAGTTAATAGGAATTCATAATAATAACAGGAATAGTTTCTAATGACAATTTTAACTAGTTAAGTTTACATAACAAATAAAAGTTTGCCTTAAATGAAAGTTTTATTTTAATAAATTTTCGATAAACTTATTATCGAAAATTTTTGTGCATTTAATGCAAAATTTAATTACAAAATGTCTTCAAAATAAAAATATTATTTTTATCAAACTTGGTTAAAGTAAACTAGTTTATCAAGATATAGTTTATTGACATTGGATTAATTATCATTTTGTGGGAATTCCATCCTTTAATTTGAAAGGATATCTTCCATTCCTTTTGTTGACTGTTTATATAAATGACATTTCAATCTGGGAACTTTTTGCCAACCAATCATTTAATTGATAAACATTTGATTGAATTATCGCTGCAATAGTTAGAAGTCCTAACATATGATCCCTAATTTATTAGTTATATTTGAAACACAAATATAACTATCTTTTAGAATCTTTTTTTTACTTAAAATTTATTGAAGATTCAATTAAATTGAGTGAACTTTTATATTATAAAATGTCTTTTTTATACCTTTTGTTGGTGAAAGTAATTATAGTGATACTCATCTCTTGGTATAATTGGCGCAAATTACTTATGAACAAACTTCGTAAACATGGAATTCCTGGACCAAGACCAAATCTGATTTTTGGAAATTTGAGAGAATTTGTGAGCGAAGGAAATATTAAATGTCACCAAAAATGGATCAAAAAATATGGACCGATTGTGGGCTACTATTTGGGAGGCAAACCATTTATTCTTGTGGCTGACCCCAAACTCTTAAAATTAATTCAGGTTAAAGACTTTCATTTGTTTGTTAAGCGTCCGATGACTGTCGACACTGGACTCAATCCAAGTCCGCGATTAAATCATAGTCTTATCACTTGTGAAGAGAATCGATGGAAACAAATGAGAAGTATATTAACCCCGACTTTTAGTGGTTCCAAATTAAGACAAATGACTCCAATCATTGATATGACAATCGATAGATTCACTCAAAGAGTTGAAGAAAAGGCAAAACAAAACAAAGAGTTCGATATCTATGAACTCTTTCAGGGCTTAACTATGGATACGATCGCAAAAACTGGTTTTGGTTTTGATTCCGGATCTCAAGACAATACCGAAGATCAGGTGATTGCGGCCGCAAAGGGAACGTTTAACGTGAAAGTGGGCCAAACTCTCATCATTTTATGGTTTTTATTTCCAGAATTTCGATTTATTTTAGACAGAATTAGAGTTTTGGTAGAAAAAGTGGAGGACCTTTTGGGTTATTCAGACCACGGATTCCTTCTAAAAGTTAGCGACCAATTAGTCAAACAAAGACGACATCAGTTATCGCAGGGCTTAAGTGGAAGAAAAGATTTGCTTCAACTTATGATGGATTCTGAAAGCACTGGTATCTTATCCGATGATAAACTGTCGATAAGTACTGATATGAGTAATGACTTCATTATTGAATCGAAAGGAAATAATCTTAAAAAATCCAAAATGACTGACGACGAGATCGCAGCCAATACTGTTCTGTTCTTCGACGCGGGCTATGAAACGACGAGTACAAGCCTTGCGTTTATTACACATCTGCTAATCAATCGACAGGACGTTCAGGAGAGGGTCAGAGAAGAAGTGAATCAATTACTGGAATCGGAGGGAAAACTGGACTACAATACAGTCACTAAATTAAAATTTATGGAAAACGTTGTCTACGAAGCGCTTCGATTATTTCCTCCGATCACTACATTCATATCGAGAAGTCCTAAAACTGATTACCCCTATAAGGATATGACAATTCCTAAAGGGGTTGACATTCGAGTTCCAGTTTATTATATTCAAAGGGATCCGGAGTTATGGCAAAATCCTGATGTTTTCGATCCCCAAAGATTTTCCGATAAGCAAAAAATGAACCCGGTCACTTTTCAGGCCTTTGGATTTGGTCCTCGAAATTGCATTGGAATGCGATTCGCGTTATTGGAAATAAAGTTGACTCTTGCAAAGTTACTCTACAAATACAAACTGATCCCATCCGAGAGCACAGAATTAGGAGATATTAGTAGAGAATACAAAGTTATATCAATGACTCCGAAAAATGGAGTTTTCATGAAAGCCGTCAAACTTATGAATTGATTTCAAATATTGACACTTATATTAAAATCATTTAATATATTTATTCAAACAAATTGTAAAACAATTGATTTACCTCTAAATATAAGAAACGTTTCATTCATTGAATAAAATTTTATTAAAACGAATACAAATTGAAATCAATTTAAGAATTTTGACGAAAGAATTGAAATACAATTAAAAAGTGAATTAAAATATGAAATAAATAGAAATAACGGCTAAAACGGAGAGAATGAAAGTCGGCTCTAATAAACCGTTGGACACATCTTTGAGACCTTTCGGATCTGGATTTGGCCAAGAATAGCCTTCACAATTGGAGAACTCGTATGACTTGCAATTGGGGCTAACCTTTTGGTGATATTGAACGCAATTGACTTCAATGGGCGAACTATTCTGACAGCTCCCGACAATCCCATTATACGTTTCTTTAGCATCACTTCCTGGACACAAACCCTTCTGTAGAAGTCATAGAATAAGAGGTGAAAAATGTGGTAAATATTAGATAAGACTAAGTTCTCACCAAAAATCCCATACAAGTACTGGTATATACATAACAGCAATACTTTTCCACTTCACTCGGAATTGGGAACAAAACGTATCCGAACTTTTCGTTAACACATCCCAAAAGATCATTATCTTTAGGCTCACATTTGTCGGACTCAACCATTACAGCACTGAATAGAAGCAAAAGCACTGCTTTTAACCACAAACTCATTCTTTTCATTCAAATTCTGAATAATAAAAATCTTAAGAAATTATTGAATAATTTCCGAAATTCTCTAAAAATCACTGAATTTCTAACGAAATGTAATTCAAACGAATCGCAAAACAATTAACTCTAAATGAGTGCAAATCGTTTGTAAAAGAGTTACAGTTCTTTCACTTATGTTTGCATTGAATCTCGCGATCCGACGACTCGTCACTAATTCTTATTCACATTTTGCGCGAAAAATGATTGCAATCGATATCATTGTTATAAAGTTTTCTTATATTTGATTCAATAAAATTAGTTAACTATTTTTGTAGACTCTCTTCTGACATTTGTCCTTGTTCAAATAAATTCCATTATAAAATTAAAACAACAATTGTTTGTATACTTAAGTTATATAAGAAGGAAATCAACTCAATTAACCCCCAAATCTTAAAATCACTCATTTCTTGTCCTCAAACTTCTAAACTTTTATTTTAAAAATTAGTAGAGAATACAGAGTTATATCAATGACTTTGAAAAGTGTTGTTTTCATGAAAGTCGTCAAACTTATGGATTGATTGCCATTAAAAATAATCTTGGTCAATGAATAGAACCAAAAGCACTACTTTTTACTAACAATCCATAACTCTTTTGATTTAAAATCTAAAAAACTTAACTTCAATTAACAAATAGTTTTGGGAATTATCTAAAAATCACTGATTTTCTAATGAAATGTAATTTAGATCCAAACGAATCGCAAAATATTTCATTTAATTCTGAATATAATTCTGAAACAATTCATTCATTGAATAAAATTTTATTAAAACGAATACAAATTGAAATTAATTTAAGAATTTTGACGAAAGAATTGAAATACAAATAAAAAGTGAATTAAAATATGAAATAAATAGAAATAACGGCTAAAACTGAGACAATGAAAGTCGGCTCTAATAAACCGTTGGACACATTTTTGGGAGTCGTGTGTGAGTCTGGTTTCGGGTCTGGATTTGGGCCGAGATTCCAAGAATAGTCTTCACAATTGGAGGACTCGTATTGTTTGCAAATGTCGTCAACCGTTTTGTGAAATTGACCGCAATTTTCTTTAGTGGGCTTTGAATCCGAACACTCTTTCGTAAAGTTGTTATACACTTCTTTTGCGGAATCCTTTTTACACGAACTGAATGTCTGTAGAAGTCATGGAATAAGAGGTGAAAAATGTGGTAAATATTAGATAAGACTAAGTTCTCACCGTAAATGTCACACAAAGGTTGTAATAATCGAGACAACACTCCAAAACCTTATTATCCATTTGCCTCACTTTAGTATTCCGACCAAAAGGGAAGGTAATGACAGGTAAGACAATTCCGAACTTTTGTAGAATACATTTCCCAACAACTTTTTCTTTTTCTTCGCATTCATCGGACGAAACCATTACTCCACTGAAGAGAAGCAAAAGCACTACTTTTGACCACAAATTCATAACTCTTTTCATTCAAACACTGAATAATAAAAATCTAAAGAAATTAACGAAAAGTTTTGGGAATTCTCTAAAAATAACTGAATCTCTAATGAAATAGAATTCGAATTCAAACGAATCGCAAAACAATTAACACTAAATGAGTGCAAATCGTCTGCAAAAGAGTCAACGAATTGTAGTTTAAGTCTAATCACGTGATCCGACGACTCGTCACTAATTCTTATTAACATTTTTATGTTAAAAATGATTGCAATCGATATCATTGTTATTAAGTTTTCCTATATTTGATTCAATAAACTTAGTTAACTATTTTTGTAGACTCTCTTTTGCCATTTGTCCTTGTTCAAATAAATTCCATTATAAAAGTAAAACAAAAATTGTTTATATACTTAAGTTAAATAAGAAGGAAATCAACTCAATTAACCCCCAAATCTTAAAATCACTCATTTCTTGTCCTCAAACTTCTAAACTTTTATTTTTAAAATTAGTAGAGAATACAGAGTTATATCAATGACTCAGAAAAGTGTTTTTTCATGAAAGTCGTCAAACTTACCGATTGATTGCCATTAAAAATAATCTTGGTCATATATTGATACTTATATTAAAATCATTTATTTTTAATTCAATGATAAAAAAAATTCTCGATTTTATTGACTTTAAATTTTAAATACTATTTATTTAATTAGTTTTTGTTTTTTTTCAATTCAATTATTAGACAAAAATTGAAATAAACATCGATTTAATACAAAAATCAATTATAAAAAAATTATAAAATTATTACTAAAAATCATTATTAATGTTTGAATTCATAAAATGAGATAATTTAATGAATTAAATGAGTATCGAATCAATTAAGACTCCAAACGATTCATATTTTGCTGGAATTTATCGAAAAATTAATTGAAAATCAGATAAACACGAAATCTGTTAAATTGCGATCACTTTTTGATAATCTATTTCTTAAATGCAAAGTAATCTCCTGTCGGGTCTTCGAGCCAGGGATAGTTCTGAGGACATTCCGAACAGGTATGCAGACGAATGGTCTCTCCCGGCAGTTCCCGAGTGCTCAGTGGGCAGTGATTGGGTAAATTACAGAGAGGTTGACCCCCGACTACACACTTCTCCTTCCAGGGGGCGAAGTCTTTGACGGCATTTAATTCAGTGGGCGATTGCATCCATTGCAAGACCTGAGTCATTGTCACGAAATAGACATCATTTCTGTCGAGCACTTCATCGATCCATTGAATGAAAGCATCCAAATATTCTGGGTTTAGTTTGAGCCAGGACGCGTGGAAAAACACACCCAACGGCGCACGATTTGTCTTATAGTGTCGGTCCAAGTTGTGGTTCAAAAAGTTATAGAACTGATCTCCAGTTATAATATTAGCACAACTGTCAACCATTGAACAGCCGGACAACTCTTCATCGAAATTTGGGTCATCTCTTCTGTCCAATTCATTCATAACCATTTCCCAGACAGCGTGAGAACGGGTCGGACAGTTTTGTCCGTTTCCGTGACATTTGTGGGGCATTCGGAAGTATAGAGTGTAGGGCCAAAGCGGAGGGTTACTCAATGGAGCGGTAATTGTCGAGTCATAGAGGAAGGCCTGTTCTTCCATCATAAAGAACTGGTTATTACCTCCGACTCTTAGATAAGGGGCGCGAACGCCAACAATAGAATTATCAGTAATATTGGCAAAGCGTTCAATAATGAGTCGGACGCCCGCCATTTCCTTAGCCCAGGTCTCAAGACTGGCTTCACTCCAATATTTCTCATTCGGATTATGTCTAATAATAAGGAAATTAAACTCAAAATAAATATTTTGATTCAAATGAAAAAACTATTCAAAAGTGGAAAACAATGGGAACTAAGCCTTACGTTATGGAATGAGCAGCCATTTCGTGACCCCTTCTATGCATTTCCTGAGCTGCAGAATAGTTGGTATATTTGTGGGACACGAAAAACGTTGACTTAATTGAACAGCCGTTCGGATTATTCCGACCCTCTTTGAAGATCTTCTCATAAATATCAATATTATTGTTATTAACGGCGTCATCAAAAGATATCATGATCATTTGGGGAACATTTGTCGGTTCCAATTTGCCTGGGATTTGAGTGCCGTCAGGAGAACAGAAACAATCGGGAAGAACACATTGGCTCTGATCACAAGGAGGGGCTCTATTCGGATCTTTTTCAACGGCTGAGGAAAAATTGCAAAAAATTGTATTCAATAAATAAATGAATTATTTTATGAATTAATGAAAGAATTGATGAGATTTTTAGCGACAATTTTTTAAAACTTTTTTTTAGGACAAAAACTAAATGTTTTTCTTAACACAAGTTTTGCCATAATTTTTGTTGAATAAATAAATTGCATAATTGAGTGATCACTTACTGCAAGCATTTTCATCAGAACCATCGGCACAGTCGGGGGCTCCGTTGCAAAACAGTTCCTTATCAATGCAATCTCCATTACCACATGCAAGTTTACCCGTTTCGCAAATCGGTTCATCAGTTGCTAGAAGTGGTGTCGCCAGACGTGGCTCTGAGTTAAACAAAAAAAGATAAATAAAAAGACATTAATTTTAAGTATCAAAAATAATTATAAAACTATATATGATCAAGGTAACTGGAGTAAAGCCATAGTCAATAACGATTAATATCTACTAATGAGTTGCAGATTTTGCACTCAAGGAAAATTATTGACTCAGCTCAGGGCAAATTCCTGAACAAATGCCTGGATATTCATGAGATTTGATGAGTAATTGAAGGGATACTCACTCTCGAGTTGAGCACAATTTTTGACGTTTGACTTCCAATCACAGGTCTGTTTGTCGATATCGAACGCCAGACCAGAAGGACATCTCAGGGCGAGTAAACCCTGGACAGAGCACCGGACAACATCACGACAGTCCTCATCAGCTGTCAGACGAAAGTATTCACTGGGAGGCCTTCCTTTGCAGAGTTCGGCATCATTTTCATCGCTTTGTCTTTTGACAATTGTTGTGCCAAATACTGATTCAACAAAAACATTGAATTTTAATTAAAACTGATTTCACTCTTCGAATGAAATATGTTTTTCTAATTTTCATTTCATCGATTAAAAACTTTTTTATCTTAAATACGAAAACAGTTTTAATGAATTTTACATTTATTTCACGATATGTTCATAAAATATTTGACACGAATTCTGTTCACTAAAATGTTTTCATAGGATTTAAGTCTTTGAAAAAATTCATTTTTTTAAGAGTTCCTTAAAGTCAGTAATTGTTTACTCAACAAATACTAATGTATTTCAGGTAAAGAATAGATCATTATTTGCTTGAAATTAAGGATCACTTCCTATTTCAAAAGAAATGAATGCCTTCTCTATTGAATCACTTTTATTTAGGTAAATCAATTGCAAGTATCAATTGCTAAGGAAATTGAGTCAAACATATTTATTGATGTCCTAAACGAGAGATATTTTTATGCAAATTTGTTACTAATTTAGTAAAATCAGTAATCAGTTTGATGACCCATTTCAGAGCACAGGCACTATTGGGTCGACGAACTATACCTACAAAACAATATTTTTCTTTTGAGGGAAAAAAAATATTTCAGAATTTTTTCTTAAAAATAGTTTCCTTTAAAAGTAATTCCGAAATGACATGAATTTATGAAATTCAGTCCAATTTATTATTAAATTTCATTAAAATTCACTTCAGAGACATGTATTCAAATAAAACTGAACTATAGGAAATTAGCGAGGTCATTTAATTGCAGATTAAACAAGATTAAGCCAAATAAAAGCACTCATACCCTGAATGATGAACAGCGATGAGAAGATGATCCGAATTGTCGTTAACTTTGAAGTATTCATTTCTAGCAATAAATAAGTTATTCTGTGCGTTGACTACGAGCGCACTGGTCTAAGAACAAGCAATAACTGTACAAACAGTGTTCAAGAACTGTTCAAAAGCTATTAATCCTGAAGTGAATCACATATAAAGCTTTGGCTCCGAAATTGTGTTCGTCTTAAGATCGGCGTTAAGTATTGCCCCTGACCTACATCTTATCCAATCCGACACCGTTTTAATCGAGTTTCTCAATAGGACTGCCGGCACTCTATTCTCGCCGTAAGCCCAGACCGCTGTAGGCAAACAATTTAAGGCTTCAGCGCAACCGACAGAACAGGTTTTCAGTGATAAGCGGTGCCCAACGAGTACTTTCACTACTGGTATAAACATGTGATCACAAGAACTTTCTTCTCAATTAAAATTAAATTCTTATTTCTGTTAACCAATTTCATTGCCCACAAAACGTCACCATAAGAACTGACTCATCCTCACCTGACCCACAGACAACACCTCATTTTTTTTAAAGCTATTCCTCCCATTGTTCCGATTAATCTTCGAATTTAATCTGAAATTCTTAATGTATGGCATTATATGTCATAACTTATGAGATATAATCTGATTAAATAAGTAATTAAAATGTTTAAGAAATAAGGAATTCCTCCGTTAAATACCAGTACTTTATTTGATTTATGGTTTGAAAGGCAACTCATATAATCCTGAATTCAATTGTTCCCAATTGTTGTTGTGATTCAATTCCTGAACTAAGAACACAATTGTTGTTAATTTCGACCTCAATCTTAAATCGAGTAATAATATATGATTTAATTGATGCCGTCCTTGACATTCAACTCTTCTCATGGAGTGACCACAAAATCTAATAGAGTTCAGAGAAGTGTTGTCTCGTCAGTCATACCCTAATTATCACTACATTTCATGAACTCTTTGCCAGAACTCAAAGAAAAAAAAAACAGTTTTTCAAATAAATGTTTGTCTTTTAATTAGTAGAATAACTAATTTCTGACTCATTAAGGATTGCATTCATAATATTTGCCCGAAATTTACTCATAATTTGTTTCAACACCTCTTAATCTAGAAATGAAACAAACGAAAAGAACTGCCAAATAAAACAAGTCTTATCTGAATCGAAGGCGAACTCACGACTATTGCCATCAAAACCCTTAAAGAAGAAGACATTTAATTAGTTTTTATAATTATTTCTAATTTACATAATCTTTTGAATAAGTGTTAAATCGATTAAATAAATATATGAGTCATAAAAAACAATATTTTTATGAATTATTATAAATAAATTTGCATTTCTCCTAATAGGGAGAAAAATTAGTGAATAACAAACCAGGGATGGTGAAAGAACTCGACTCCAAGGGGTTCCAGGGGGTATTTTGGTCAAAATTCATTTGGGGTGTTAGGGAAGGTATTTTTTGGTAAGACCTCAAAAATTCCTAGTTTTTCAAATATAAATCATTTTATTAATATATTATAACCAAATTTAAGACATTATTTGTCACAATTTATAAGTTTTTTGTCAAAAGCTATTAGTTTTTGGTCTTATTTTTTGATAAAATATTATACAATTCTATGGATTTTTTTAAAAAGAAAAAACACCTAAAAAAGACTTTTTATGTTATTAATATGTAATTAATATTTTAAAATTTTTTCTCGAAAATTTAGAAAAACTGAAGCGCCGGCTCCTGTTTTTCGAGAGGTGTCCTTTTTCCGATTTTTTCCCCAGGGGTATTTTGCCAATTATTAGGTCTCAGGGGGTATTCCGGAATACCCCCTTTCGACATCCCTATAACAAACCAAAAATTGACTGCACTCTTGATATTTGTGTCTCTTATAATTGTTTCATTCATTTTTTTGAGAAGATATGTCTCGACTTAAGGTCTGATACTTCCGGTGCCACCCATTAGTTGCACAAAATAAAACATAATTCGCTTCACTATAACTATAACTATAAGTATTTGTAATGCCTTCAGGTGTGAGAAATACTAGAAATGAGACAAAGACTTACAGTTAACCTAAAAATCATTTAAAGATTGTTTTCGTCGACAGTCAGGGATGAAAAAAAAGACAAAAAAAATTCACTAATTCTTTGTCACAGACTTATTACTCCATTAAAGTTAAAAACCAGAAAATTGTTATTGTTATATAATTCTAATGACACAAGGTCAATTGTTTCACATTTCCCATTTAATTACTTAAATATTTAAATCTAAAATAGACCAGGAACTG
>JAQIXI010002094.1:0-11251 GCA_034700165.1 Galumnidae sp. Gr-Ori-00277
ACTAATGAAAAGATAGTAAAGTTGCTAGCTCAAGTTTATATTTAAAGCTTTCTTTAAAGCTTTTCCGTGAATCTTTATTTAATTTTGATCGGTGATTTTTGACCAAGTACATGGCCATTCGCCAAAACTTACTTCATAATCAGATTTAGCGATTCATTCTGATTTCAACCATGTAAGTTTTTTAACGATATCAGAGTAGTCTATGCACAATTATCCCTAGTTAGCCGAGAAATCCCTTTAAATATCGGTCTAAAAAACTATTCTTTGAGTAATATTATTAGTTTTATTTTAAGTGAAAAAGTTACTAAATTACAGTTTTAGAGTTAAAGTTAAGAAAAGGAATGTCTTTCTTTCGTTTAATTAAAGATTTTTATATTATATTTGCATTAATTATCAAATTACGATTATATGAAATTTTAAACTAATGTTTTTATAATAAAACGTTAAAACAAATCGTTATAATATTGAATAAAATGTTTAACTTTTAATATAAATTAAAGAATAGTAAATGTCAGACAATACATGAATATTCTTAAAATTCTTGAACTCTAACACTACAGGTAAACTATTAACTTAACTTGCAAATTCTATGGTTTAATTCTTAGTACAGACATTATTTGATTTGCATTAAAAAAAATTATTTTTTAATAAATTAATCGAAAGTCATTAAAAATATATTTACTTTTATTTAATCAAAACCTATGAAATTTTATTATAAATATGTTTTTCATATTAAATAAAGTAAAACTAATATTCTTTTAAAAATTATGTTTAGAATTATTGATTTTTTAATTATTAACTGTTTTTTTAATAAATCAATGAGCAAGCAGGTATTTAATTAAAAGAAAAGGTTTAAGAATTAAAGTTCACGGATTAAGTTATCGACAGATTATTTTTTCAAGAAATAGTTGAAAGAATTCATAGTAATCTTGAACTTCAAACTAAGTTAGATCTCTATTTGAAATAAATTACAAAACGTGACGACATTTATTAAATAAACACTCATTTGATGCGCAAATAAAATACTTAATTAAGATATATTTGATGCGCAAATCTACATTTGATAGGCCGACATTTGATAGCCCTCTAGCAGCTCACCTGATTGTATGATTAATTGTTAAATGCTTTTGTGTAAAATTTGAAAGTTTTTTATATAATTAATTAATTTTCCTTTACTTTTCAATTATTTTTAATTTTCACTCATAAATTGTACTTTTGTGGTGCGCTTTTTGAAACTTGTTTTGGGTGTCATTTTTGGGAATTAGTTTCTTAAGAATCACCCCTATGTTAATAACTTTTAGTTAAGTTACCATGGTAGAAATATCTTTATGAAAAACTGTGTTTAATTATTAAAATATAAAAACACTTATAATGTAATCATTTAATTGTTTTTAAAAATTTCAAATATAAAAATTTTGTCAAAAATAATTAAAAAATTGTTTATTGTCTTTAATATTAATTCTATAAAATTAATTTTAAAATGAATTATTAATAATTGTTTTCTTATTAATAATAAATAATAATTTAAAACAAATGAACAAAAAAAAAATCTTCACACAATGGGAATCGAACCCACGATATGTTTGTTAGAAGACTTAGACTCTACAAGTAAGCTTATCAAATTAACTTGCAACTTTTATAGTTTAATTCTTAATACAGGCATTCATTGATTTGCATTAAAAACAATTATTTTTTAATAAATTAATCGAAAGTCATTAAAAATATATTTAATTTTATTTAATCAAAATTTTTGAAATTTTATTATAAATATGTTTTTATATGAAATGAAGTAAAACTTATGAATAAAAATAGCTTGGTTATATTTTTGCTAGAGGTTATATAAAAATTGTGATGAAATCAATTGTAATTTTAATTATTATGATTATAAAAGTTATTTTTTATTGTTTTGTATTTATTTTCAAAATAATAGCGAAACTTAAATTGTTGAAATTTAAAAAAAAAACTATTTGGGCAATAACTTTTCCCGGGGAAAAAACTTTCAATTTTGTTTTACATGCCTCAAACATAACTAATTTAATGTTTACAGTTTGTAATAGGGATTTGTAATAAATGACCAAGGTAGCATTTAGTGTTGCAAAGAACCTCGGCAGCCCCTATGGGAAATTTGCCCCCAGTGAAATAATCTTGTTAAATGTCAGAATAAAAAGTTATCTAGTATAACAAATAATTAAATTAAGCCTAACTTTATATAACTCTAAAACACAATCTATATAAAAATGATAATTAATCAAGGTGAATTTTATCAATATTATCTTGAATATTCTGATTCATATTTCCTGGATATAAGTTACAAAAGAGATAATAACTATTATTTCAGTAAATAATTGAAAGGACTTATTCTTTTGTATAAAAATAGCTTGGTTATATTTTTGCTAGGAGTTATATAAAAATTCTAATGAAATTTTTATTAATGAAATATTTATAATGTTGTTTTTAATGCAAATAGATTATAAATTAATTATTATCATTATAAAAGTATTAACTTCTATTGTTTTATATTCATTTTCAAAAAATTAATTTTTTGAAATTTCAAACAAACTGGATGATACAAAATCCCAGTGACATAACTTTCGATTGGTTTATATATACCTCAAACATAACCAATTTAATGTTTACAGTTTGTAACTTATTTTCATTATTATTATTTTTATTTTAATTTTTAGTTATTAATTAACTTATAATCCAATAAAATGTGTTTTTTCATTCGAGTGAAAGATAAAATGGACAAGATAGTTTCTAATAGACCATTTTTATAGAATAGATTGAGTTTCAATGACAACATCACAGTTTGAGAATAAGTAGAGTTCAGGTGATGTCACTAACAATGATATGATAGAAGAATACAATTTTCTAATAATAATTCTATAAAATTAATTTTAAAAATTGGTTATTAATAATTGTTTTCTAATTAATAATAAATAATAATTTTAAAAAATCAACAAAAGTAAAGTTTCCATTTAAGAGGAATTGAAACCAGGTTAGCTATGTTAGAAGTCTCAAACTTTACAAATAAGCTATCAACTTAACTTGCAAATTTTATAGTTTAATTCTTAATACAGGCTTTCATTAAAGTGCATTAAAAACAATTATTTTTTACTAAATTAATCAAATTTTATTTAAAATACAGTCGTTCTCATAATTTAGGTGGGAATAATTCCTAAATTTGATATGTTGTTTTAACAAGATTATGGTTAGTATTTTAAAGTCAAATTTTTATCACTTATTCACCTAATATTCTAATTTATAAATATATAAAAAATTTTCAAGAAGAATACAATTTTCCTATATTAAATCAGGTCAGCTATGTTAGAAGTTTCAGACTCTACAATTAAGCATATCAACCAAACATACAAATTAAATAATATTAGTTTAATTCTTAATACAGGCCTTCATTGATTCGCATTAAAAAATTATTTTTTACTAAATTAATCAAATTTTATTTAAAATATATTTAATTTTATTTAATCAAAATCTTTGAAATTTTATTATAAATATGTTTTTATATGAAATGAAGTAAAACTGTTAACTGTTAGTTATTGATTTTTTTAAGTAAAACTAATATTCTTTTAAAAATTATGTTTAAAATTATTGATTTTTTAATCATTAACTGTATTTTCATAAATCAATGAGCAAGCATATATTTAATTAAAAAATAGGTTTAATGTTTAAAGTTCATGGATTCAGTTATCGACAGATTATTTTTCAAGAAATAGTTGAAAGAATTCATAGTAATCTTGAACTTCAAACTAAGTTCGATCCCTATTTGAGATAAATTACAAAACGTGTCGACAATTATTAAATAAACACTCAATCGATGCGTAAATAAAATACTTAATTAAAATATATTCACTTAATAACTTTTAGTGGTAGAAATTTCTTTGTCAAAAACTATAGTTAATTATTAAGTTATAATGTAATCATTTAATTGTTATTAAAACTTTCGAATATAAAAATTTTGTCAAACTTTAGCGAAACTTAAATTGTTGAAATTTCAAAAAAATAAACAATATCTTTTTCCAGTGATATAACTTTCGATTGGTTTATATATTATTAATATGCCTTAAACATAACTAAATTAATGTTTACAAATTGTAACTTATTTTCGATATAATTATTTTTTATTTTATTTTTAATATTTACTCATTAAATTACTTATAAATTATAAGTTATAGATTATAGATTATAATTAAGATTATAAGTTATAATCCATTAAAATGTGTTTTTTCATTTGAGTGATTTTAAAACACTGGATAATTTATATACTAGTTTTACCCCTAAATGTTGTTTGAAGTGCCCTTTGAGTTTGAACGCAAACCTTGTCTTTTAATGTAACATTTATTTTATATTCATTTTATAAATTGAAAAAATAAAAATAATATTTTTATTAAAAACCCGGAATTAATAACTTATATGTTAAATGCCACCTAATATTTTAATCTTTTTTTGTTGAATATTTTGAAAGTTTATCTTGGAAGTATAATTTTATCAGTTTTTTATTTGTCTCATTATAACTAAGATAATAAAAAAATGGAATTTCTCAAGTGTTTTTTTCTGTAAAAAACATTATTGAAAAACATATTATGAAATATTTTAGTTATTTTAATCAAAAATGTTTTTATCTAAAAACTGTAATTTAGACTCTATTATTCACTTCTATTATGTTTTCTATTATTTTAATTATTATTTACAGCTCTTTTTCTCATTTTTTATTTGATTCGATTCATTTTTTTTTGTTAATTTTTCGATTTTTCTTTTCTCCTTTGGGAGTGGGGAGGGGATATCCCACTTTTCGAAACAGGGGGTATTTGGCCTATACCCCCTGTGAGCATCCCTGATTATTTGTCCATCTTATATAATTTAATATTTATAATCAATTTTAGAATAAAATTTTATCAAGGTTCCAGTATAAAATTAAAACAAATTGTAAACTGTACTTTATTACTTGATTATTAATTTATTCAAGATTAGAATATTTACATTTATTTTCAACTAATCGTTTTATTATTGGATAAATTTCTAAATCAATTATAAAATCTGAAAGACTTTTATCGGACAATATTTCATTTTTATCGACTATCCATTCATTGATGTTTTTTAACAATTGCTGGCAATTGGGTCTGCCTTCGGGGTCTTCAGAAAACATCTTTACTATTGTTTCCAATAATTTAATGAAATTTATTTTATAATTACAATCAGAAATAAAAAGCGAGTACTCAGTCCTATAAATGAAAATTAAATTATTTTTTTCCAAAATTATTTAATACTTACGATATTTTTAAATTTCTTAATCTTTTTATCGGTTGTTTCAAATCAAACAATTGTTTTGTAATAAATCCTAGACTATAAATATCACATTTTTCGTTATATAAAGTTTTATTTGACTCAGGGTCATCAGGATCATCTTCTCTAACTTCAGGAGCCATATAATTTGGTGTACCAATACCCTTAGTATTTTTACTGTTTTCTAAGAGTTTAGACAATCCAAAGTCACATAACTTTAAAAATCTACCATTTCTTCCATCGCTAACCAAAACATTCTGTGGTTTCAAATCTCTGTGAAGTATAGGAGGAGTATAAGTGTGTAAATGGTTTACACATTCTATCAGTTCGACCAACAGTTGAGTTCTAATAAAGTATTGAATTGTTATATATTTTTTATCCAAACCATTGATTGAAGCAATTAATTGCAATAAGTTTTGTGAACACAAATCCATTTGAATATAAAGAAATGTCACAAATTGTTTGTCGATAACCTTTGCTTCAGTCCAAGAATTTATGTGATTTATGACAAAATTGTCATTTAATTTAGTCATAATTGAGATTTCTTTAAGACATTCTTTAACATTGGCTGAAATATGAGTAAACATAATATAAAAAATTAATTATAAAAAAAAGTAAAATTAATTTACTTTTAATTTGAATCCTTTTAATGGCATAATATTTCTTTGAATTGTTTTCAACTTTAAAAACATCGCTATAACTTCCACTTCCGATAATTTCTCTCTTCGGAAAATGTGTTTCAAACTTTTTGTCAAAAATATTTACTTTTTCTTTTAATAGAAATATTTCTTTTTGTGTATAGTTTTCATTGACTCGTGTCTTATAATTCATAATATATCCATCACTTGTCATATGAATTGTTTCATTTATTTCTTCGTATTCATAAAGAATATATTCAAAAACATTTAAGTAATTAGTTTTCATTATAGTTTTATTAAAAGTATTATATTTATTAATAAAGTTATCCTGTATAAATAATATTTCATTTCTAATATAATATCCTCTAATTTGAATAATATCAGTGACTTTTTCTTCAATAATAATTTTCTTATTTCTTATTATATCAAAAACACAAAACTCTTGATTTTCGCTCAAATATCCAACATTATAGCCATCAATAATAAATCCTTTAAAAATATTTTCCAAGATTAGTTTTGGTTTATATACTCTTTGATAATCAATTCTTCCCCAAACAAATAGTTTTCCATCAAATGTTAGGGCACATGAATTGTCATAAAAGCATGAAATGTACTTAATTTTTATAATTGCACAAGAATCGAATATCAGCTTAACTGGCTCATTTATAAATCTTATATCACTATTTACTCCAGTTTGTCCAAAGTCGTTATTGCCCCATCAATAAAGTTCTCCAATAGATGACAAGGCTAAAAAATTCCCCACCCCAGAAATTATAGAGATTATATTTTTATGATTGAAGAAATTCATTTGCCTAGGTTTAAAATAACTCGATTTATTGCTCAATAACTGTGTCCAATCTTTACAACCCCACCCAAATATTTCATTTTTATCATTTCTTGCAAACATACAATATTTCGAATAAAATATTTCTTCAATATTTTTATCGCATAATTCATATATTAATGTATATTTTGTAACTCTTTTGTTGTGACCCAAACCCAAACATCCATTTAAATTATAACCAAGGCCATACACTTTGTTGTCATGCATTATAATAATTGATGAATAATTGTACGAAAAGTATCTTCCTATTTGATGATAATATTTGATATTTAAGTGAATATTTTGAGAAATATTCAATAATTGAAATGATTTTACATTTATTGAAATATTGTTTAGAATATAATTCTGTGTATAGTATTCTTCAAAATTATTAAAAACGCATTTCATTGTTTCAAATAAAATTTGTGAAGAATTTGAATTTAGGTTAATTTCAATGTTTTTCACAAATATTCCCTTGTTCATTGGTTGAACATAAATTGTTTTATATGATGTTTGATATTCAAACAGATAATAATCAAAAATATTTTTGTATTTCGTTAAACTTAACTCATTATTATTGAAATCAATTTTAAATGTCCCATGATTATTCTCAACTAATAATGAAGAATATTTGAAACAAACATTATTGTAAAATGAAATACTATCTTCAAAATTTTTGTATAAATTTGACAAAATATTTTCAATTCTATTATTTAATAGATTATTTTTTTTATTATTTTCACTTAATAATATTTGTTTATTCGAATATTCGTTTAAATCTATTTTACTCAGTTTTCCATCAAATATAACGACATTATTATCGAAAGTCAATAAAAATGAGTTATTGTTAAAACAATGAATAAATTTTACCTTTTCTTTGATTTCAATTTTAGGGTTTAAGATATTTGAAAGGATCATCTCCTGTAAGGTCACAATAGTGATAAAATTAGTGTTACCCCATATATACACTAAACCTTCGAACGAAAGGGCTAAACAAATATCACAACCAATCGATATATCGATAATGTTTTTATTGTCGAAATAATTAATTTTTTCAGGTTTTAAATATACTCCATCTTCACTTTTAAAATCTCTCCCGAGTTGTCCGAAATTATGCCGTCCGCTACCGAATATTTCGCTTTTGTTATTTCTAGCAAAAATTACACTTATATTTGCATAATAAAATTGCCAGTTATTATCATAATAATAATAGAATTCTTGTATTTGTTTATCACATAATTCGTTTATTAACACAAAACTATTTTCATCAATAAAATTGTCATATCCAAATCTTTTAATGAACTTTTCTCCAAGAGCATACACTTTATCATCACTTGTGATAAAAATTGCTGAATCTTTTTCAACACAAAATATTTTAATATTATTTTTTAAATCTTCAGATAAACTATGAAATACTTTGAATTCATTTACAAATGACATAATTATTTAAGAAATATTCACAATTATTGTTATTTAAATTTAATTATAACAGTAAATTTATATTTGATTTGTACAATATAAATTGAACAAAAGTACAATTTTATGGTTATATATAAAATGGTGATATATATGAAAGAATATGTTTTATAATGTTGAGATTCGCCAGGTTAATATTTAAATGAAATTTATTTTTTTCCTTTTCAATAACTCTATCAAATTCAAGTTATTGTCAATTAAGTTGTTATGGTAGAAATATATTACAATAATTTCAAAAAACTGTAAGACGTACTCACATTTAGACACAACTATTGATGACCGATACCTTCGGTTTTTTCAAATATCAACAATATTACAATAATATTTAGAGTATATTAGAGTTTTTTGATTAGATAAAAATATCAGAAATCTTAATAAAAATATGATAATGTGTTATCGGATTGTTTTTATAGTCTGGTATTTAGATGTTTTTTTTTCTTAAAAAATCCATAGAATTTCATCATTTTTAAGGTATTTTATCAAAAAAAAAAACCAAAAATGAACAGTTTTGGTCTAAAAACCTGTAATTTTTGACAAAAAATGCTTTTCCTTTAACTTAAAAGCTTTAATTTGATTATTATAAGATATTAATAAAACCATTATATGTGAAAAACTAGAAAAATTTTGAAGTCTTATAAAAAATATCCCCCCTAATACCCCTAATACCCCCTGAATTTTTAACAAAATACCCTCTCCTAAGACCCCCTAGAGTCGAGACCTTTGGCCATCCCTGATAAAAACCCTTTGGAAAAGTTTGATGTGAAACTGATTTTATTTAAAAGAACTGTAATTCAATCTTTAAATATTTTAAAAATATAACCAAAAACATTACATTTATATTATAAACATTTTTCTCTTTTTAAAATTTTAAATTGGAAATATTCTCTATAATCAAAATTAGAGATTATACATGTTTAATTTTTTTTCAATAATATACATAACATTAAAAAAATTTCATGAAATGTTTATTAAATAGACTCTATTTGTATGAAAATTGATTTCCTTGATTTCGCAGACTAGTTAGAGATAAAGTAGAGTTCAGGTGATGTCACTAACAATGATATGATAGAAGAATACCATTTTCTATTAATTCTATAAAATTAATTTTAAAAATTAGTTATTAATAATTGTTTTTTAATTAATAATAAATAATAATTTTAAAGAAAAGTTTTCATTTAAGAGGAATTGAACCCAGGGCAGCTACGTAATCTTGAACTTCAAACTAAGTTAGATCTCTATTTGAGATAAATTACAAAACGTGTCGATAATTATTAAATAAACACCCATTCGATACGTAAATAAAATACTTAAATAAATGTATATTCAGTTAATAGTTTTTATTCAAGTTACCCTGGTAGAAATTTCTTGTGTTAAAAACTATAAATAATTATTAAAATATAAAAACACTTATAATTTAATCATTTAAATTAAATTATTTAATTGTTATTAAAACTTTAAAATATTAAAAAATTGTTTATTTTCTCTAATATTAATTCTATAAAATTAATTTTAAAAATGTATTATCAATAATTTTTTAATAAATAATAAATAATTTAAAACAAAAAAAAGTTGCATACAATGGGAATCGAACCCACGATATGTATGTTTATAGTCCTGAATTTTAGCCAATTAAAAGAGTTTAAATGTTGTATACATTATACAAGTTTTTATTTATTTGCATTAAAAACAGTTAGTTTTTGTTGAAAAAAATCAAAATTTTTTGAAATCATATTTGATTTTATTTAATCAAAATCTTTTAAATTTGATTAAAAACATGTTTTTGTATTAAATTTAGTGAAACTAATATTTTTTAAATATTTATATTCAAATTTTTTTATTTTTAATAACTGTATTTTCATAATTCATAAGTAAACGAATTCATAAATGAAGAAAAATGTGTTAAAACTGTTAGGCAAACAAAACAATCAAAAATTTTTAATTATATTTCCCTGGACTTTGAGGACATAAATTTTATAGAAAATTATTAGAGGAAACTAAAGACTCATTTCAGAGGATATTTTTTTTAAAGATTTTTGCAATTTTATGAACAAAAAACATAATATTTAAGATTTTTTTAAAATAATTAATTTATTAAAGCAATGATTAGACATTATAATTAATTAATATTAACTAATAATGAGATTAATAATAATAAAATAATAATTTAGTTATTTTGTTAACAATTCAAAACATTTATATTTATTTACAAAAAATATTAAACAAGTTGCTTTAGTTTCAAACAATTTTATAGAAGCTAGGTTAAATTTTAAAACAAGCCAAGAATTATTCTATAAAATGTATTCTGTATTAAACATTTGATTAATAAAACTAATAATATTTTAAACTTAGATTATTAACACTATTTTACTTTAGATTCAATATAAGAGGGAAGGTATGACTTCCCTAAATTGCCTTTTGGCCACTCCGGAAGTGGAAGACTTAAACGATAACCTGATTCTGATTGCGGTGTTTCCGGAATATGTGACTGATTGCAGGCCACGACATGAACTAAAGGGCTTATATGCCTTTCATCACAACATTTGACGGCTGCCAATCATAGGCCAAACCCAGAATAAAAAAGTGAAGTATTGTTGAATACCAACAATGGGTTCGGAAACCAATAATAATACTTCCGAAGACATTGAATAACAATAGGAGTAAATACGTTAATGACATGAAATAGTTTTGTCTGAATCCTCCAAAAAAGGCCAACAAATCGAAGGCAATAGAAATCAGAGTTGACATCGAAATCATTATTTTTGCCGATTTCTGGAATAAATAAATCGATTATTAATAACTTGCTTTAGTGATCAACTAGCTTAATTACTAATTAAATTAACTAACTAAATTAAATAAATACTTAATTTAATAAATATATTCTCTCAAACCTTTGCCGTTTCATCGGAATGATATCCCAGGTCGTCATCACTGTATTCAATGCATTGAATACTGTCTACGATAACGATTGCAATTCCCGCTATAATTACTGTTGAAATGACACCGAGTAGTGTAA
>JAQIXI010002095.1:0-11244 GCA_034700165.1 Galumnidae sp. Gr-Ori-00277
ATTCTATGACAACAGTAATTAACTGTATTTTTTATCTAGATCGAACAATGGTCAGCAAAGTTATCATGCAAAGATGCGGCATATCATAGTAAAACTTGCAGCACAAGTCAAAAGAAAACACCAGTGCCATTGACAAGTGCCAATGACCAAGTATTCAACGTCGCTGAATTTCAGGACAATTACCCATCGGTTGTGTTTCCGGCAAAAGTGGAACACAAACCGCAGTCCAATGATTATAACCCCAACTATCAAATAGATTCCGATTACAGGGAATTCCTAATGAATTACATTTTGACTGTTTTTCCTCATTTAATGAATTTATTAATACTTTTAACCGTTATTTTAGTCACAGTTATAGTCATTCAGTGTTTTTTGATTGGAAAACAGCTCAGAAAGAATCAGTACTTCAGAGAATTGGGTCCACTCTCTCAGGGCTATAGAAAAGTTGATGTTTAACTCAATTGTTTGAGTCCAGGGTTATTTCTATTCACAATAGTTCAAATTATTGTGACCAGAGTCAGTTTGTGAAATTATTATTACTTTTTTTTAACTTATATAAGTTTTATGTTCTTAGAATTTTATAAGATATGCTCTTATTAACATTTAGCCAGATACTTTTACTTAAATTATTAATTATAGTATTCTTTCTTAAATGACTAAATTAATTTTATTGTTGCTTGTTAGTTTAAATAAATAAAGGAATAAATTAAACTTAAGATTTGCCAAATACCTTTTTAAATAATTTAACAAGCTTAATTTTTATTTAAATATTTTTACCTAGTTAATATTTATAGTTAGAGTTTATTAAAAAAAATTAATTTAATTAATTATATTTTTCTATTTTTTAAATAAACAAAAATTAATAAAAAGAAATTGTTTACTGTTTTGTACTTAAAAACCAAAACTGATAACCGGTTCATAGTTTAAGCTCTTGTTTAATTGTACTTGCTTATCTGATCAAAGGCTAAATTGTTTATTGTTGTTGTAATCTATTTAATCAGTTTTATTTGAGCATTACTTCAGATCACTTATTTCAAGTTCTTTTCTTTCAGATGAGGTAAAGTTAATACCATATGACAATATTATCAAGATCTATTTGTAAAATAATTTATCTAGCTAAAAATAATTTACAAAAAATGATGGAATATACTAAAATAACCTGGAAAGTGGTAAAGTCACTTAACATTACCCAAAACTGTCCATAACATAACCACCAATTGGAACGATGGCATATATTAAATTGATCTTGGGCATTGGTATAACATTGCAAAAATTGCATATCCTATTGAATCTTTGAATCCCAGATTGTCTAAGAAATAAGTATGCTCAGTTAAATGCCAAAATAAATTTTATGTCATAATAATAGTGTTATCCATGTGTGAGCATGCTCAATATTATGTGTTTTATTTTAATTTATTTTCTAAATTCAGTTCTATTGAGTAATAGTTTGTGTCTATAATTCGATGAATTTCTGAGCCATGAATTAAACTATTAAAATTTTTTTGAATTTATTTCACTTTCGAAAATATAAATTATCATCAAGTTAACAAAATTTACTTTTTTGCAAAATTCTTTGAAATATGTTTAATATATCTAGAATAAATATAAACTTATTAAAAGTTATACATTTGTGTGTAAAACGAAACTATATACTACACTTTACTGCGTAAATGTAGTGAAAAAGTAATTAGCGAAAAAGCACAATCCCCATAATTATTTTGTTATAAAAAGAATTTTTTAAAACAATTTTTTCAGCTTTTATTACAGTTTCTGATAAATAAATTTAAGAAAATTTATAACGTCCCGGAATATAAAATCTAGACAAGTAATTAACGGGTTATAAATCCTGGTTATATAATTCAAATAGCATCAATTTTTATTTATTAAACTAAATTATATGAGGAATTTCTTAGCCATGAACTAAACTATTTTGGAAGAAACTTTTGGTCAAAATATTTTAAAATAGCTAAAATTGTGTGAAAACTTTCCGGGTTATTCCTTATATATATGACGCCCTCTACAGGTTTTATTTTAGTATATATGAGAATGAGACCTGGATCAAATTGTTTGAAGCTTTTAACTTTTATTCATAAGTCTATAAAATTTTCGTTTAAGATAGTGGTCCTAACCCGGCTCAGAATTCCAAACCCTACAATATACTGAAAATCATCTAAGACCTCTCAGGTTGAGAATGCTGTTAATAGAAGTAAATCTAAATATTTATTTAAAAACATATTTTATTCAAATTTAATTCACAAATAGTTTTAATTTTAACAAAAAATAAAATAAAAATAGTTTCTTAGTATTTATTAGAGTTCCTCTTCTCTACAGAGAGGTATAGGAATGTCATATTAAATGAAATATTTTCTTATACTTCAATAGATTTAGCAAGGTAAATTACAATAAACTCTTCTAAATGGTAAAAATTTTATGCAGGGATCAATTTTTATTAGAAGGAGAGCAGTTGGCTTTTTCAGGAAAATCGCACTCTTTGGTGGCATCATTCCATTGGAGATTTTCCGGAGCACAGGGCCTGTCATACGCTATACCCGCGTCATTGCACTGAATAAAACTATTGCAATTGAATGGGTTTCGGTACATACAGTCTTTTGGTCCTTTACAGCCACCGGCAACGTCTTTAGGAGGACAGGAATAGCCAGGAATAATAGGAGAGTCTAAAATAAATTAATAGAAAATAAGCCAAACAAAAATCAATTTTGTGTTTTAATCCAATATTTAAACTTTTCAAATTGTCACGTGATATATAAAAATTTAAGACAAATGCAAACCACATAGTCACAGGTCAAACTAGATAAGTATCTTTAGTAAACTGATGGTTTAGTAATAGGATATCCTAGGGGGGCATATTGAAGTTTAGTATTACACCAAGTTCATGAAAATCGGTTAAAAAACAAAAAACTTACGATTGTCCTTTGAAAATTCGATCGTAAAAAATTGGATTATTTTATATCTGAAATATTTTGTGGCATTTCACTAAAAGAAATCAAGTGGAAAAAATTTTTGCTGGGCACATTTTGATTAGACTAACAATAATGTATAAATTATAAATTTTTAACATTTCCAAACGAAGCCTCTGGTGACTTTAATGTCAGTCTAATCATAATGTGACCAGCAAGAAAATTTTTCCATTTGATGTTTTTTAATGAAATCCTATAAAATATTTCAAATATCAACTAATCCAAGTTTTTACAATGGGTTTCAATTGGTGTTTTTGCCTAAAACAACGATAAATAAAATTTTATTCTATATTTGATTTGACTTTTATATTTGAACCTAATTTTTGTTTCCTACTCGGATTCATTTATAGAGGTTTTACTGTTATATGGTGATTATTGTGGGGAAATAATAAAACTCTGTTGATATGCTTCAGTTTAAGCTATAATTTTTAACATATTAATTCTTCGGGTATATGATTATCTTTCAATCAATCTGATCAATTAAAATATTTTTACTATCAAATAAGTTTACCTTTTGAATTCACATCTTTAAAACCATATGAAATTACCATGATAAATAACATTGATGACAAGGACTTGTAATTCATACTAAAATATTTTTAAAGAGTAATTAAATATTTATATTTTATTACTAGAATATGGTTTGAGGGAAAAGCCTATAACCAATACATTTATGGGTTTTTTCAAAATTTTAAAAGGGAAAATGAGAAATTTTCCGTTGTTGAGTTTGAGCTAAGAAAGTTGTAAGAAAGTGAGTAAGTGAGCCATTGGCTATTGTATGGGAATGTTATTTAATTAGAATGTGGGTGAGAGAGAGAGAGAGAGAGAGAGAGAGAGAGAGAGAGAGAGAGAGAGACCTTGATTTGATGTTATTTAATATTATGTTTTATGTTAACATCGATATTATGTTAATGAATATCTAGAGATAAATAAACTTCTCTAACGCTCACACCTTAGTGACAGTTTAGTCAGAAGAAATGACTGTTTTATTATCAACAAACTTCAATATCACCTCTTACTGACAAAAAATGTGCCCCTTGAGAGTAATAAATATTCCTAAAATCTTTATTTGAAAAGCCTAGAAATATGTGCTTTACTAACAAAAGATCTCCACTTTTATCAGCTATAAATAATAATTTAAATATTCCCATGTTGAGCGATTTTGAATCTAACTACTTTATACTGTTGGGATTTTAATTATTAATTTAAGAATAAGAATTATATCTAAACAAAAAATTATTAAGATGTATAAATAAAGGTTATAACTGCTAGCAAATTGTTCGCGGTTATATTTTCAAAATCTCAACAATCTATAATTAATTTAAAAGGTTTTTATTACAAAATTTTCAAATTTATTATTACATCATTTAAACTTTAACTTAAAATTGAGAGTACATGACCTCTCAAAGTATGAATAGTTTATCTAAGTGATCTTAATGACAAATTGAATTTTACTTTTTCGTCTTTTAGGGCCACTTATGTTAATAGAAATTTAATAGCATTTCATTTGGAATATATTATCTCGGGTTTACCTTAATGCTTATCATTTATAACATGAACATTTAAAAGTATTTTAAAAATTCAACATTAAATAGCTATATATAAAATCATTTACAAAATTATAATTTATTTATTAGATTTTGATTAATTTGAAAAAATAGAAATTTTCTTTATTAAAAATCTTATTATACTTACATTTTGTGATTCCCGTTTCCTATATTTTTCTTTCAATTTTATTAAAAAGTATCTCGAGTTTTAAGGTATAAAGCAAACACATTTGTCGAAATATGACCTCTATTTAATTTACATTTATTAAATTTAATTAATTGAATAACTGCTATAGTTTTCAAATTATTATATAAAATATGGTAAAATTTTTTGTGAAACCAATACATTTAAACATATTTTAGTTGTTAAGAAATATTGCGACAGACTTTACAGATTTTTTACCCAAACCTTACATTATTTAAAATTATAATGGCTAATTTTTGTTAACCCTTCTCATTTACTTGCTTTGAACCCTAATCCACATTAAGCTTATTCAGTGTTCCACTTTAAGTTAAGGGTTTGGTCTATACCTGTACCAAAGCACACACAACAGTTGTTTCATTTTGTGAACGCATTTTCTTTGTCTCAAATCATTCTTCAATAAAAACTTATTTTGTTTGAATTGTGTTTTAAATTCTTTTCAAATTAGATATAGGGGTCGCACCCATCTCTCACTCTCATAACGCTTTCTGTGTTACTTTTTCTTTTTCAGCCTCAGTCTATGTATCATGTCTAAGTATAATGTTTCATTCCCTCTGCAATAAACTCTATTTGTCAATTGAACCAAACACTTTTATTGTTATTTAACAAATTTTTCAAATATACACATTTGACTTGTTTAGACATTGGCCAACTGTTTGATCTACATCTGTATATAAGAAGCCTAAAAACGCACACAAATAATCCTATTCCACTGAAACGAAGTGTATTTTATACTCTCGGAACGAAATACAACTCAAATTTCTAAGAATCTCCAAAACTCGACAAAATTCAACGAATACACAGATCAAGTCTACTACACCTCTTTGGCATTACAAAGATTCACAAACGAAAGCGATAGATTGTTTTTAACCCATTACGAATTAGATCAGAGCCGCACAATAGTCTTCAGACCTATCAAACATGAAAGTCTGGACACGTTGAAAACACCCGGATATGTCCTTGCAATATTATAAAATTAATTTAATTAAAAAATATTTTTTCTTTTTTAAAATATTATAATTAAATTAATAATTAACTATTATTATATAAGAATTAATAATTAAAAATTATATTTAAAAATGTTTTCAGTTTTTTACTTAGAGAAAAAAATCTTATGTTATAACCGGCTGATATTTCTTGTTTGATTTTACTTGATTATCTAATCTTCTACATTGTTTATTGTTCTTGTAATCAGTTTTATTTGAGTATTACTTAAGATCACCTATATCAGGTCCTTTTTTTCAGATGAAGTAAAGGTAATACTATATGACAAAATTGCATATTCTATTAATTCTTTGAATCTCAGATTGCCTCAGAAATAAGCATGCTCAGTTAAGTGCCAATTCTTAAAATAAGTGAAAATTTTATGTCATGACTCATGATTATAAATGATGAAATAGTATTATCAATGTTTGAGCAAAATTATGTTTTTTATTTGAAATTAATGAAAAGTTTATTACACCTCACAGGCATCACATCGAGTCACAGATGAAAACAATAAATTCTTTCAACCCATAATGGATTACATCAGAGCCGCATAATCAGACCAATCAAACCCGAAAGTCTGTACACGTGGCCAAAACTCGGAGGTGTCCTTACAAAATTTTAAAATTTTCTTAATTGAAGAGTATTTTCCCATTTTTAAAATAAATAAAAATTATATTGAATCAGTCCTAATGACTGACATTCAACCCTTTCAACTATAGCTCCCATATGAGCCAACAAATATGATATTATATTTGTTGGACTCACTTTCATATCCTAACACTGAGTCTATTCCTACTATAAAAGCCATGCTTTTGTTATACTCCAAAACCAGTCCATATCATGTCTTAATAGTGTTCACAACACACATCAGGACATCAGTCCTACGGCTAGACCTCAGCGTCTATGCCTCCAGTTATTACATGTATTTTCATATAAATGTGTTTCTCTTATAAAATGTGTTAAAACTAATGTTATTTTCATTACAATAAACGTCATATTTTACTTACCAAAGCCGTCCTCTAAACCAATGATTGTGGCGAACGTTAAGTCCGCCACAATATAATAATCTTGAAAATATAAGGGTCAAAACTATTTACTAATATTTGTAAATATCTTCGGTCAAATTGATCCAAGATATATTCTTTTTTAACGTAATCAATTTGTTTTAAAATAGATGATTTAATTCGTTTATTAAATAGAATTTCCCGGAATATATGTTTATTACATACAGTAATCGCCGGTAAATAGTTTTCATTAATTCCATTATAAGAATCACTAAATGGTATGAAATCAAAGCTGACTTCAGTTGAGAACTGGAGATAACTGTCCACTAATTCATTCAATTGATAGCATATTATTGGAATTGTAATAATATTTATAATAGCATGCCAATTTATTCGTTCAAGGTAAATAATAATAACTTTTAACTTTTGAATTATTCTTGTTAAAAATAATGGAACATTTTTAAATAAATTTTCTAAGTATTGTTTGAGTAAATAAATTGTCTTATCTCTTATATACTTTAAAAAAGACTTTAAAAATGAACTCAAATCAATGAACGCGAGTCCAAACCAAAGAGATATAAGTCCTCCAATGTTTGAGAGATAGACCACAAAACTTATCTCAACCTCTGATTTGTAGTAAAATTCTTGCGATGACTTGAATTGTATTCTTATATTTGAGTCGGAATTCAATAAATAGTATTTGTTATCCAAACTCAGTAGTATAGTAATAACTAGTAATAGTATAATAGATTTGAAGACAACTTTTAGTACACTTTTGTTCACAAATTTTTATATCAATTTTAGTCAAAGAAGGATGGCAATTTCGGCATGAGCTGGCATCCTAAATTTTTTGCTTGCAATCGATAGAAGACATTAAGCTGAACTCAAAAATATAAAAAATTTTAGGGAATTTCATAAGGTTCATCCGCTAGAGGGCGTCAAAGTATGAATTTTAAGGTTTGAAAATTCACCTTATAAGGTATTTAATCCCACTAAATCAAGCATTCTGAATCGAATGGAATAAATCTTTATCTCTTGCAACAAATACTTTTTGAGATATACATGTTTTTCGGTATAATCGATCAAAACTCAGTCGGGTCTTCAAAATTTTTCAACTTTTCATTTTTTATTTTCATCAATTGTTATACTTCATCAAAAATAAATAGCAGTTTAATTCATAAATTATGTGAAAAAACAAAAATTATGTCTAAAAATTGAATTTAAAATCTTGGAATTTTTTAAATCGTTTTATTTTAAAAACTATTAACGATAGAACATTTTGGACAACAGCATTCGATTAAGCATTTGCATTTAAGTGCGAAAACATATATTATATTGATTTTTATTTTCTGGCTTTGACCCCCTCTAGGTGCTGAACCTTATGAAATTTCATAAAATTTTTATATTTTTGAGTTCCACTCATTGTCCTCTATCAAGTGCGTATGAAAAATCCCGGGTGCCAGCTCATCCTTTTAGAAGCAGAGGGGCTGCCATCCTACTTTGTTTTTCGTTACAAAACTGACGTATAGTTTGACTCGAATTCAATAAAATGAAGTCTTCATTAATGAAAGGTTTGGGAAAACATTTGAATTGATTTTTATAAATATTTTCAATACATTTATCAAAACATTCGTCGAATTCAGTCATATTTTCTTTAAAATAAAATATTTTAATCTAAATCTTATAAAAGGATTTATATTTTTATTATATTTTTTTTGGTAAATATATTTAAATATTAATTATATTTAAAGTATTACTTACGATATTCGGTACATTTTTCCATATAAGGGTTTGAAAGCAATTCTATGAATGTCTTACGAAATCTGAGCTCAGAATTCAAAGACATTCGCGTCGTTTTGAATGAATTTTCCGGATTTGACTTAAGCTTTATTTGATGTCTATTAACGAATAAATACAAACAAAAGTAATCCTCAAAGTATAAACTTATTGGTTGTGTTTTTATCATCATTTCACCTTGTGAACTATAAATTTCTCCTAATCCTTTAATATTATTTAAATGACTTTTATCATAGAATCCATTAATCATAAAATCTTTTTGTGATTCATAACTAATATTAATATTTATATAATCGTCGTCTTTGAGATAAATACTATAATTCTGTGCAAAAAATGTATAACAAATACCGAAATCGTTTCCATAAATACTTTCTAAAACTTCAAATCTATCGAAACAATCATTAAATTCAGTGGCGTTTGACTCATATCTGAAATGAATTTTTGTCGAACACTTAAAAAATTGTTTACGACTAAACAATAATCCAATCATTTGTTCGTAACTCAAACTATTAAATATCTTTTTTTCATATTCTTTGAAAAATATACTCATATTATAGTTAAAAATTCTTTGGACTTGCTGAGTTATTTCAAAATAAAATACAAAATATTTATCTTTAAGGTAATATGGAATATTTTTAAAAACATCTTCTTTTTCATTGTTAATAATTTCTTCATGGATACTTTTCAAATTTTTATAATTATTAGTGTAATTTCTAGTTATTTGGAAATATTCGATGACTTTTTGTTTATCAAAGAATACATTTCTTTCAGTGCAGACACTAATCGGCGGTAAATCAAAACCGTATTTATTGTCCAAAACAATGAGTTTATAAATATAGGGATAACTCAAGTAATCCAAAGTCACTGAAATTCCACTCAAAAACAAAACAATAAAACAAATACTTTTTTTAGAAACCATTAAAACCTTTTTACGATATTTCAATAAAATATTTGTTAAACATTTCAATAGACTTATAATTTTGTAAATTATTAATGAAATGAAATTAAGGATAATTATTATTAAATTAATTAATTTAAATATAATAATTATAAATGAATTATATATAACAAACAAATAACTAAAAAAATCACTTATAGTTAACATTTTCTTAAAAATATTCTTAATATTTGTGTAAAATATATTTTCTTCTTTAATATTAACTTAAAATAGAGTCTAAATTTTATGCGAAAATTATTTGAGTACCATGCTTATTTATAATTGAATTTCCACATATATCAACTTGACTATTTATAATAATAGTCGTTATTTTATTGTGTAATAACAAATTTAATAACTTTTTTCTCATATATTTTTATAAAATTTAATTCATTTGGTACCAAGATCATATTTTGAATCTAGTTTAATGAAAAAAAGCTAGGTAGAAATATCACCTCAAATTGAAATCTTCATATTTTTTCATTAAAATTAATTAATTATTATGTTTTTATTGTTTGAAAATATGTATTATAATAACTTGATCTAAAATAGATATTTTCTAATTTAGTTGTACCAAGTAAAAAACTAATTAGATTTTGAAGCAAATAATTTGATTGTACAGTCTTTAAATAAAGTCCATGTCTCAACTTTTAGTAATCCATATCTTTTATCATTGATATTACTAATGAATTTACAGATTTTAATAGAGAATTGGCTCAACTTTGTATTCAAATCTATAAATTCATTAATAATATCAATGATAAAGTATAAGGATTACTAACAGTTGAACATGGACTTTATTTAAAGACTTTACCTGATATCAAAATAATTGAATTTTGAAATGTTTTTCAATGAAATTGTAGAAATGTCATCTTGATCTATGCTTAAATGAAGGACATTATTATAAATTATGAAAATCTAAAGTTCAATATCAAATCAATTTTAAGATATTCACTCTAGTCAAATAAATTTTGAATCTTTCAATTGTTCCAACTCATATACCGTTTAAATAATTAAAATCGGTCAAGTTGTTTAAGAGAGGCAGGCTGAACCAATAGTTTAGGCGTCAATTAATTGCAATTAAAGGTTAGTTTCAGAGTACCGGTGATTTACTTGTGTTAAGTAATGTCAGCCAAACCGACTTATCCCTTAGATAATGTCAGGCTTACAGCGGTACGAGCCGACAGTTAGTTAGTAGTCAGTAGTTGAGGACAGGTTTCGGTAAATCAAAACCAAGACTTTTATTGAAACTGAAATGAATTAAAATTTGAATGACTTTTAGATTTTACTGTTTTTGATGTTTACTGAACAACGACTGGAAACCAAAGAACATTGAGTTATTAAAAGCAACGGTCTTTATACAATAGAATGAAAGCATGCAAAGAATGGGCGCTAAATTAGGCGCCATAGAGAGATGAGAAAGTGTCAGGAGATGTCAAACGATGTCTCCCTCTATGTGTCATCAGTTGGTGAGCGCTCACCACTGAAGGCGCGACTTTGGAATATCGGTTTCCTCATATAATAATTATTGTTTGCAATAAATGTGATAAAATAGATTTTGTATTATTAAATTTATATAATTAATATTTTAATCTTTATTATAACGATATTATTATAATTACTTTTTAAAAAAAAAATATTTAACTTTCAATAGAAATAACAGGAGTTTTCTTTCCGATCAGTATTTCAATTCTGTACCAAATCTTTAACCAGAATTGGCTCTCAATTAACCAAACGATGAGATCTTTTATATTTGTGCCAAACCAGAGACCAAAAAGTCCGCCGCAATAAC
>JAQIXI010002096.1:0-11243 GCA_034700165.1 Galumnidae sp. Gr-Ori-00277
ATTAACTAATTGAACTGAATTAACTAATTGAACTGAATTAACTAATTGAACTGAATTAACTAATTGAACTGAATTAAATAATTGCCTGTTACACTACACACGCAGTAGTCCACGGGTTTTTCTTGTTATAATAATATTAAAAATATAAAATATTTTGGATAAGTATAAATTTTGAATAATAATTGCTATTTTTAAGGGTAAAAATTAAGTAACCATGGAATATGGTCCCAAAGTCTAATTCCAACAAATTATATCTTTGAAAATATTAATAAAGTAATTTTTTTACCCCAAACTTTGGTTTTCTATATTTTATTAAAATGGGAATTTTTGTTACAAAGTAAAATATTCTATTTATTATAAAAGTTCTAACAATAAAAACACCAAGTGCATATTTGAAATTATAATGAAATATATGTAGTTTGATAAAATTGTCACTTAGTATTTCGGTGAGTACTATATTATGGTTGTCAACTGTTGTCACAACTTTTTATAACTTTATTAATATTTTTTAATAATTTAATATAAATGTTTTATTACCTTTCGTTGGGTTTTATTATTGAAATCTTCAAATTCTTGACTGAAATTATAAAATGAAATTTTCTTTTTATCAAACAATACATTAGTTTCGGTACAGAAACTAATCGGCGGTAAATCAAAGTCTTTGTTGTTATTATTGACATTCAATTTGAAGACATACGGAAACTGTAAGTAATTCAATGTCACCAAAAATGTCATATAAATCAGTCCCAAAAAGCACAGGAACTTCAAATTGACCAAGACATATCGTAATTTAATAAATTTCAGCAAGTTAAAAGTTGTTCTTGTGATTTTTCTCAAATTAATTATAAATAGAATAAAATTACAAAAATAATAAACTAAAACCCAAATAAATGATTTTAGAAACTCTAGAACTAAAATGAACAGGGTTAACAAGAGGTTGATGTAAATTTTAATGCCTATCATTTTAATTAAAGAATGTTTTCGTTAAATTTTGACCCAAAAATTAAATCTTACTAAATATGCTTCGACTTTAAAAGCTATTTTGATATTACAAAGGTGATAATAATCTATATCCAAGGTAACAGAATAATAGAAATTTGAATACTTATTAAAATAATCAAAACAGTATCAGTCAAAGCATTACACAATTTGTTGTCTAAAATATTAATTTTATTCAATTTCTAAATTTCTACAAATCATTAGATGTTAAACAAATTTTTAATTTTTAATGTAAAACAATTAAAAATAAAAGGGTTTTGGTAAAATTTGATGAATTTTTGCCTAAATCTAGCATGAAAAGATATTAATGTTTATCTAGTAAAATTTTATTAACATGTACTTCCAAAAAAAGATACAAAAGAAACCCAAATGACACATTCAATTTTATTCATCACAAGCTTTCTAAAGAAACCAAGATAATTTTAATACACTACAATAGACAAAGAGTTTTACTTTCTAAGCGATTTAAACAAATCGTTAATTTTTAGATGTATCCTAGGTAACACAAAAATGTTTATAATATAAATGAAATATCGATTAATTATAAAAATAAGGTTTTAATGACATTTAGTTCATATTTATAAAAGGAAATCATATATTAAATTGACTAGGCTATGCAAAATTCTGGAGATTAAATGACTAGAATCGGTGTTAAAATTTGGAGATAATTCGTTTGATTCAAATATTATTTAAATCTAGAAAACAATTATGTAGGCATCAGTTTTTGTAATGTTTATAGTTAACTAGCTAAGTTCTGTATTAGTCATTATCCTGTTCCTTTATCCTGTTTATGTTTTAAATACTTTTCTAATGTATAACTCTTATGCTATAAATTCAATGTAATTCATTAACTATTTTGTAGTCTGTCTTATGTAATGGTGTGCACACTATGTTTTATATGTAGACTTTTGTACTTGCTAAAATAAATGTTTGTGACTACCAATTCTATGTCTACAATTATATTTATTGCATAAATCACTTTTTCATCAATAAATTGTTTATTGATTTTTCCTGACCATTGTTTTCAATGATTCTGAAAATAATTGTCTATTTTTTGATAATTTTTTTGTTGAATTTGTCTTTCTTTGAGATGTGAATTACTAGAGATGTGTTTATATAGATTTGCAAAAACTTATATCAAATGGAAAGCAACACATTTTTAATAAAATAATAATAAATATATTTAAAGTTTCAAAAGTTTCAATTAATTTACAATTAATATCAGATGTAAAATTTATTTTTTTTAATAAATAATTTTATTTAATTTAACATAATTTTATTTATTCATTTTTTAATTATTTTCTTTAAATTATATTAAAGTGAGTCAGTCCTAATGACTGACTGTCAAACATTTCTCAACTCTGGTTGAATGTAAAATCAAAATTAATTTTAAATAAATAAATTTCTTACAAATATTTCTTATCAAAATTTACCCTTGCTAATATAAAGATTACAGATTAAATTCAGACCTTAGGTGGTTTTATTTTTAAAAATGCTCTTTCATATTTGTGATATCCAGATAACTTTTGTTTTTGGCTAAAAAGCAAACCATCTTTATGTATAGTTGTGTTTTGAAATAATCTTGGAATTTATTGATTTGAATGAGATGTTATAGAAAAATATTTCTTATATTCTTTTTATGAATATTATTATAAATTTATGAGAATTCATGCAAACTTCTCATCAAAATTATTGCTTAATTTATAATTAATTTAAAAATGATATATTCCTTATATTCTTTTTGTGAATATTATTCTAAATTTTTAAGAAACGCAAATCCCTCATCAAAATTTAAAATTATTTAAGTTTTAAATTATGATGAGACTATTATCATTCTACTAGTTATAAAATTATAGAATGAAATAATAGATAATTTTGATTGATATTGATTAATATTGCTTAATTTATTTCGGGAATTAAATAATTTTTTTAAATAAATATTATTTTTTTTTTAAAATTCAAGCATATCTTTATTAAAATGCCTTTTACTTTATCAAACACTTTTCAAGAATGGTATCGAAGAAATTATTTATTAGGTAAGTTATTGATAATAAGGGCTTTAAATCACAGTCAGAAGTTTTATGATAAAGAATTAAAATAAAAAATTGAGCTTGAATTTATAATAAATATTTTAAATGATCAGATTTAGTAGAAATCGGGAAGAATCTGAAAAATAAGTTTCCTTATCAATTCTTGGTGATAAAATTAAAACAATTTAATTCTCGAAGAATAATCAAGTTTAAATTCTTGGAAAATTCCCGATTTTTATTAACTTTGCTCATATACAGTCCTTTTCATAATAGGTGGGAATAATTCCCATTTTTGACACGTTGTTTTAACAAAGTTATAGTTAGAATTTTAAAATCAAATTTTTAACTCTTATTCATCTAATATTCTAATTTATAAATATATAAAAAATTTCAAAATCATCAAGTTACTTTTTGAGATTTACTGATTTTTGTAAAGTATGCCAAAATCTTGATAAAATAGCCTGTCTCTCTTAATTCCTTCAAGATATTTGAAAAATTCCAAAAGAATCTTATGTATAATTGAAAAGAGAAAATTTCATTTTCTAGGTTTTGCGATTTAACTAGCAACATTATTATAATAGTTTAAAAACTACTAATTTTAGTGCTTCACTAAAAAAATTACTACTCGAAAATTAATTAAGATAACTCAATTCTGTTTAATAAAAATTAACCTAGACATATTCAGCCAAAAACAAATTTCAGGATTTAGAAAAATATGTTTGTTGAAAAAAACGGCGAGCTAGGAAATATTGACAAATTACAAAAAGTTTGGAACTACTTAATCTTCTAATAACTTTTAAACCACCTGACCCATTTTAATTCTGTAAACGGTATATAAGTTGATACAAGTAGCACATCTAAATTTATTTGAATAAGGTGACCAACTTACTAGGATTTGTCTTAAAATGGTTTAAAGTGGGTTATACTAAATCCTTTGTCCAACCCTAAGTAAAATACCCTGGGTTGATTTTTATTTGACCCCTTACAAAATTTTTAAATGACAAAAATTCATAATTACAGAAAGGTGGGGAAAAAACATTTTTTAGCTCTAGAACTCAAGACATTTATATAGGGCAAAAATATAATATGGGTAATTTATGTAGATCATAAAGGGGATTATGTAATTGTTTTAAATTATTTCTTTGTTCATGAAAAATTCAAAATAATGAATTAATAAAAATACGCAAAGACTTTCTATTCAATCCAATATAAATATATGAAAATATTTCTCTAAGACTTAAGAAGTGATTGAAATTCGATTCATTGAAATAAAAGAGAAAATCATCAGAATTTCAGTTATGTTTTGAAGAAAATGTCAAAAATATTTTCCACTAAAATCTAATGAATTGTGATTTTGTTTTATTTTCACAAATGAAATGAATATTTGTATCACTAATACTTCGATTTCCATTTATATGAATTGTTGGACTCATAGGGTTTCCCATATCTACTTGAAAATCAAGTAAACTACTTGATTTGGCAAAATTCTACTTGGTAAATTTAATCAGATCTAATAAAAATACTTGTTTGGAAATTCAAAAATTCTTTTAAAATTGTGAATTATCCTGAAGATTACTTGTTTCTAAAATTCTGGCAACACTACAATTGTGTATTGCCACAAAAGTGACATCAATTGTCTCAACACAGGCTTAGACTCAAATATAATATTATTTCTTAATATTTTATACTTTAATAATTTTAGACAAAAGAAATGATTAAAATATGAAATTTTACAAGCAACTTGGTTAAGTTAAGACATTCCCGCTTGTTATTATTTTTGTCCTTATTTAGATTTATCTAAATCATCGCTCCTATGAAAATTTCTAGAAGAAATATTTCGACAATTATTTCTAAAAATAGTTCTGAATGTAATAATGGGATTCCCTTAGAAATCATCTAAAAAGTTTATCGAGACTAAAATTTATCTTTTAACAATCCTATCCTCGACACAAAAAATTTATGAGAAAGGAATAATCTTGGAAAAAAATTTCCTTTCATGTCTTTAGGAAAGAATTGAATTTTATGTAAATCGGTTTTTATGCAAAAATTCAAGTAATTATACATTTTATTGTGAAAAATGATCTTTTAATATGTTTTTGAATACATTTGAATTTTATAACAAGGTACAATTGATAGGAAGTCAACCGACTTTAACATTAAATTCAATTATAAAGGAAAACTGAATTGACTTTATTTGATCGTTAAGTTGACTCTATTTAGTTTCAATTTTTGGTTCTTTTAGTTTTGTTTAATGTTTTGCTCATAATTTGAATTTTTTGAATTCAAAAAAAGCAATTTTCAAAAGAAAATGTAGAGTAAATAATTCAAATCTATATGGAAAGAACTTGCTTTAAAGATTGATCCTGCATCTGTTTGGCTATAATATTGATTTTCCAATTGATTCTCCAGGTACTCATTCAGTAAGAATAAGGAGAAAAAACTTATTCAAAGATTCAGATTAAATGAATACAATTCCATATAATAAGTCTTATTTAAATTTTGAAAACTTTTGCTACAATTCAACGAAACTATTGAATACTTTTCCTTATTTTACTTTGAATTCCTGGTTAATACTATTTTCTGTGTTTGATATCAGAATAAAATTCTGAATTTATTTTTAAAGTAATGAACCATTTTTTATAAAATATTCCATTTTTAAGGAATCAATGAAAGACAGGACTGGTTTTTAGACTCATTTTAAAATCTAAAACCAATTTTTTTGTCTAAAAATTTTGACATCAAATGTAGTTTTATTTCACATAAATTTCAATCAAAACTCAATATAATATGCAAAATATGAGCGAAGTATTGAAGTATTGGTCGGAATCAACTAATATAAGTATAGCTCACGGCTTAACTCTGACATATGTTTTGGATCATAAATGTATTGAAAATGACTCTTATGTCAATTCTGGTTTTGTCGAAGACATTTACCAATAATACAGTCAAATACTGCTTATATCCATTATTAGCAGTTAAGGATTAACTTCAATATTCATCATATCTTCCGTTTGATAATTAAATTCAAATTTTTATTCGAATTATAATTATTTGATTTAATGGCAATTATTCTAATATTATTTTAATTCTCATTAATTCCTTTAATATTTTGAAATTTTAAAATTCATTTTCTTATTTCTTTTGTTTAATATTACCCTTGATATTAAATTTATTTTTATTAAATTCCATTTTTATCTAATTTTCAAATGTCAGACTTCAATCAATTAAGTAAATTAACTTGGTGATGTGAAATTAATTAACCCAATCGATTAGTTAATAAAATAAAAATATATTCATTTGGTGTTTGGGTTAAGGAATCACAATATAGTTTTATTAATATAACTGTTAGTTAACCCAAATTATGCTTTACATAACTGAATGGAGACTTAACTGAAATTTTCACTAATTTTGGAAAAAGGATTAAAAACATTAAAAATTTTTAATAAAAGAATATAACACTAATTATAATTAATATAATATTTTATTATAATTATGATATAATATTAAAACTAATTGAAATTATGTCCAGCAATTGGTCACATATTCATCGACGTATGTATTGGTCTCATTAAGTATAGATCGTTACGACGCTATAACACATCCACTCAATTTTACCGGAAGTTGTGAGTAAACTTTTCAATTAACCCTTTATATATTTTTGTCAATTTTATCATTTGTTTGAAATATTGATATTCTGTTAAAATATAGTGAAATGCAATGATTTATCGACAGTATGTTAGCCCCCAAAGCACTTATACATTCTTGTAGTATATTCTCGACAAATAAAAGCCATTGTTTGGTAAAATTCAAAAATGCTATTCTTTAGTATAAATGTGAGCCACTATTCAAAACCAGCTTTAAATTATGTTTGGCTCCGATTTTACTACTTTTAAACCACTTTTCTATGAATTCAAAAGATATAAAACTTTCAATTTTATTGTATTTTATAATAAAACGAATAACAAAATAAGGGCTCAAAAATAAAATAAATTCAATTTATTTTTTTCGTTATAAATATTTGGTTTTAATAACAATTTGTAAATAAATTGTTTGTAGACACCAAATTGGACTAGGACATTTTATTAAACACAAATATACAAAAGTTTACATTTGAGATGATATGCGTAAACATAGAGGGGAACATAAAATGAAACCAGGCGTTGGTCATAGATAAATATGAATAATCTAGTAAAACTAATGTGTAAGGAATGAAAAAGGACATAGAAAGGAAATGAAAGTTTACCAAGGTAAAACTTCACATAACAATATTACTAAAATATTTTTCAATTTAATTAAAAGGGAAAAGAGCTAAGATTCTGGTGATAACTTCCTGGACACTGAGTGCCATATTTTCATTACCAGCAATATTTTTATATGAAGAGTCATTGCAGCAAGGTCGTCTTCAATGCTGGATAGAATTGGAGGACTGGCAGTGGAAGACCTATATATCAGTGGTGGCGCTCTCATTGTTCTTCTTTCCGGCGATTATAATTTCGGGCTGTTATTTGATTATAGTGCACACCATTTGGACAAAGAGTCAGAGCATAGCCTTCCCAAAGAGTCACAATAAATCTAAATCCCATTCGGATCAGAAGAGACAGACAAGTATTTGATAGATTAAAATGACAAAAACGAAACGATAACTTTTGTCTCATTTTCTAATAATAATCAGATAATAGTAATGACTGCCAAAAGTATATGGATAACGACAATGACTTCAAGAGAGCCTCTTCCCGAGGGATTATACCAAAAGCCAAAATCAAAACCGTCAAAATGACATTTGTTATAGTCTTCGGTAAATAACTAATCCTTCGTTTTATGAAAGTTTTGATCTCAACTTTTTAAAGATTTTATGTTTTGCCAACAAATTAATGCATTTTTGAATGAAAATTGGATTTAAAGAGTGAATGCACTGATGAACACATGAATGAACACAATTTCATGAGTTTTGAGTTCAATATTTTTAATTAAAATTTTCATTTAATTATGAAATCCTTTTTCTCTTTAGTATTCATATTGTGTTGGAGTCCTTTTTTTCTCTGGGATTTATTACAAGTTTGGGGCGCAATACCGATGTCACAGACGACGATCGCAATCTCAACATTCATCCAAAGTTTGGCTCCACTCAATTCTGCCGCTAATCCTCTCATTTATTTTCTATTCTCAACACATTTTTGTCGGAATATTAGGTATGAAATTCCGATTATAAATGATTTTATTGCTTCACTTCATTATCCTAACGACTCATTGATTTGAAGGCAACTGATATCATATCCATTAGAATCAATTATTGTGAGAATACACTCATAAAACTGATTATTCTTCATATTTTTTTCACAGAAGATATATGTCTTCATTATAGACATATCCACTTAAGTTTCTTATTTGAGACTTATATAAGAATTTTATCGAAATTATCGTTTAATACAAATCATAATCGAAAAAATCAATTGATTTCTGACTTATTTTTCTCTTATTTAAGACGACTCAATGTTTTTCGAATCTGTTGTATAAATGGCGGACAAAGTAGTCAAAGAACCAGAAGAGTTGATTATAATACAATCAATTCTGTGGCAACGCATTCATCTTCGAGGTATTACTTCTATTTTTGTTGGATTAGTCCATAATATCTTCTATTTCTATAAATCACTTATCAGTTGGTTTTAAAAATCAATTTAAAAAAAACTTCTTTGAAAAACGAGAATCAAATCAAATATTTATTGAGTTTTAGATCTGAATATAATTCTTATGAAATGTTTTGATTCCTCTTTACTTAAATCGATTATACAATAAGAGATGCGATTCTTATATATAAATGTCTCAATGAATGTCACTTTACTCTTAGATTAGATTTATATGTATCTGTTTTATTAGGTTTAGACACCACTCAAACATCACAAACACTATTAGACTCTCATTTATTTGAATGATTGAACAAATCCTTAACACTTATTCCCAATATTTTATCTTTTATTAGAGACAATCATTTATTTAAGAAATTTAGTAATTTATGAATTCATTTATTAATTCAATGAAAGGAAAATTACAGAAAAGAAAAGGGGATAATATTTCCTGGATTACTTTAAGTTCTCATAAAAATCCCAATAATTATTTTCAGAGATGTCTACCATTTTTATGAGGAGATCTTCAACAACACTTTAGATTTTATTTTTAAATTGAACAAGTTTGAAATTTCATAACTTTTCTATTTAAAGTCGTTATGAAATATGATTACAAAAATCTAGAGTTTGCTTTGAAAATTGTTCAAGATTGTTTGAGAGGTCATTTATAATACTTTTTTCTGTGAGTCTATAGCTTTTAAGCCTAAAACACACTTTTATTGTCTGCTTTTGTGAAGTCTTTAAACAGAATTTTCTAGAAATTGAAAATTTTTTTCTTGGATTAAAGTTTAGGGTTTTGTTTGTCTGCCCAACAAATTTCATAAAGACTTTACTCTTTCATCACTTCGTTTCACTACTTCTTCAGTTTAATGAATTAAGAGATTACCGTTTGTTAACTCAAAGCAAAATTAATTCACTTAAGAGTACTATAGAATACTATAGTCTATAGACTGTGATTAAGTTAAGACCCATTTAATAGTTATTCAACTTTCACTTCATTGCATCCAATTTTGTAGACATAAAAAAAGAATTTTTGGCGAATAATCACTAATTTTTATAAATAAAGAGAACCTCTTTTTTAATTAAAACAAAATTTTAAGACAATGTTATCCTCAGCAGAACTCAACGATTTTCAATGACATCGAAGTCATCGCCCAAGAGTTCAAAGAGTCCATCGATGAAGAAAACACTTGTTATTCGTGATGTCAATCGCACACAAATTCAGAAACAGAACTCAAATGAACTGAAACTCATAGACTGTTCCAATTCTGTCGTCTGATTTCAATGATAATTATTCACAACAAAAAAACTAATCCAAGAGATGTCAAACACCTAATCATTTATAAATAAATCCATTCATAACTTGTGGTCATAACTGATGAACACATCGTTTGAAAATTGAACGACAGATTTAGTGCTAAACTTTTCCTTATTATATGTTTCATGGATTGCATTAACATTTAATTTATGAGCATATCTTCACTATTAAACCATAAATCAAAGCAATTAATCTTTTGCTGATATTTTTCAAACACTGACTCAAATCAATCTATTTTTGTCCAAAAGATTTCTAACCATTTCTATCCATTTCCTACTTTTTCCACATTTCAAACAAACATCGCTTCGAATAAAATATTGATTTCTTCGAAACAAATCTTAAATTTGTTTTTTACAAAACTTTTGTTTTTTATCACTCATTTTGTGACAAATATTTCGGGAAAAAATGTATTAATACTGAAAAAAAAGTTAACATAAAAATATCTTTTTTTTTGTAAATATTTTTTTTATGAATCGTTTGAAATATTTTATTAAAATTTTTTTTTGTTATTTAATATAAATTGACTTAAAAATCGCTAAAATTTCAAATATGATTAAAATAAAATAGTCTGTCCTCGATATAACTAAATTATTGTTGTCAAGAAAATGATCCAGTTAAATTGAGATCTGGTTATATCAAGAAAATAAGTAATTTAAGTTCAAAAGACATTTATTACAAATGGATTCACTGATGTCCAGGTTTTCTGTGGGAAAGGTTTAATAGCACAGGTAAGCAGTCATCACATGAATAGGAGGTCACCGAAACATTTACTAAATGAATCGCAAATTAGTCCTAAATTTTAATTATTTTGTTTTTTAAAACTGAATTCATTTTTAGCGCTCATTTCTCTTTGAGGTTAACTTTTGAAACAAAATAAAAATATAAATAATTTTAGTATTTTTTAACCGCTATATAAACGCAAATAAATACTTTTATCACATAAAAAGACACTCAATTTATCGATAAGTTTATTGTTTTTCATTAACAATAATTATTATTATTATTAATTATTATTAATTATTTTTCGCTAATTATTATTTAAAGAGAAAATGAATCGACTCTTTTAATATAAGGCTATCAATTCGAGTTTAACACTTGAGACGTATCGCCATCTTAGGTACAAGACTAGTACGCAAAACACACTAATGTGACCATTCATGACTCAGGTTCATTGACCTCAATAAGGTATTATCGTTGCTGTTGTCACCCCTACCAAAACAAATAATACCAAAACATGTGTCTATTGTGTATTGTTTACTAAAATTGTTTCAATTG
>JAQIXI010002097.1:0-11242 GCA_034700165.1 Galumnidae sp. Gr-Ori-00277
ACAGCCGGCTCTTCTGTAACAGAGTTAACACTATTGCCTCCCATTTCCATATATATCCCTCACTGACCAACAATTATCGGATTACAGTCTATAACTTATTATAATAAATAACATTTAATTTAATTCAATTTTCATTAATTTTTTATTTTAAATAATTCTTAGATTTAATTTTAAAATTAATTAATTCATAAAATTTGTTATAAAATGAATTATTAAATAATTAATTTAAAACTATTTTTACTTCAATTGAATTTTCATTTAAACAATATTTGAAAATAAAGTTTATAATTAAATAATTAATTTTATATACATGTATTTTAACTCAAATGCTAAATAAATAACCTTGCTCATTCAAAATTCTTAAATGCAAAACGACACTCAATTGTATTTAAATAATAATAAGTTTTAATAAATTAAAAACTATTTAATTATTAATGTATTAAACGGTTTCTTTGGTTAGAGAATTACTTAAATTTTGTTCATTAAAGACATTTCTATACAAACACTTAATGTTTTATATATAAAAACTTTCAGTTTATATATAAAATCAAAATAAAGACTTCAAAAGCTAATAAATGTTTAAATGATTTCAATCTGAGTAAATGATCTTGCTTAGTTCATATAACTATTAATATTGCCAAGTTGATTAATAATTGTTTACCACTAACGAGATGTTTACTCTTTAAACATTAGTTTAATATTATTTATATTAAACTAATTTGTATAATATAAATTAATGAAATAATTGATTGAATTTCAAAAGAGATGTAATTTTAATGACTGACAAAACAATTCTTTTTATTAAACTGTAAATTAGTCTAAAGTGTTGTTTCATTTGTATTGAAATCAAAGTAAATGAAAATTTTATTACAATTAATATTATAAACGAAAACAAATTAAAACTGAATTATTAAAACATTTAATTGAATTTTGTATTTAAACTAAACTCTAATTTTGTTTAGTTTACAGTTTTATACTTAAATTTGAATTTAAGTTTAATCATTAATTTAATTAATATTTCAATAAATTCTTTTAAAATATTTTTTTGGAATAATTTATTGTTTTAATAAAATTAATAATAATATATAAATACTTTTTAATTGATTTAAAAATTGATTTTTTATAGAAATATAATTCCTGACATATAAATTATATGATATAATGCAAACAACACTTTTAGACTATTTTACAGTTTAATAAAATATTATTTTAATTAAAGTTTTATTTAAAAAATTTTGAGAACAAAATTACAGTTTATTATTGAATAACAAAACTTATTTATTTAAAAAATATTAAAAATCTTTACAAATATTTTATTCTTTGATTTAATTTATATTTTGTGAAATAAATATTGATTTTTCATATCAAACAAAATTATATTCTTTTGTCATTAAATACTTTTGATATAACCAGAGATGTACTCAAATCACATAAAAATTGTTTCAGAAATTATATATTTTAACTCAAATCTAAAGCAAATGTTTTTATTTTAATATAAATTTAATTAAATGTTTTATTAAGTATTGAATTATTAAATAGTATTTTCTGTTGATTAGTGTTAACCCGAGTTCTCATTTTGGATGACTTCTTCAAAATGATATCCAAATGAAAGACAACATTAAATGGTTAGTAATTATCTCTTTTTTATGATTACATTTTTGGGACAACACTTTAGACAATAATAAAGTAATGATTGTATGCATTGATAGCACCGATCGTTGACTTCTATTCAAATCAGAGGCAAATGAGTGGAAAACCAAAGATTTGGTATCAAATGAGACAATCATTCAAATAATGTTTAAAACTTAACAAAAAAAAAACAAAATATAAATTAAGCAAGGTAACAAATAATTTAACATTTATTAACAAAGGTTAATGAAAATTGATCAAGTAGAAAATTTTAAATAAATCTGGTTTATGCCAGGATAGATAGCCTAGCTATTAGCAAAATCTATTAGCAAGTTAAGAGTGCTTATAAAGTGGTAAATATACTGATAAAAGAGGGCAGAATAGAGTGCGATCTCGACTTTGAGTTGCGGTTTGTTTTCGTCGATTTACTATTCGTTGGGTTTTTTTCTGAAATCAATTTTTTACATTTTTCACTTCCGTCGTCGTATTCAGAGCACACCATATCCAGTGTCTCATTAGAATAGCCAGAGATTAGATTCAAAATGGCTTCAATAGATTGTTTCGGACACTTTTTCTCTTCCACTGAAGCAAAAGTTGTTTTAATACAATCTTTGAATTTCCAGAAATTACTGAAAAATAGGGTAAAAATGAATGAATATTTTAAAAAAAAGTAACCTTGCAAATCAGATATACCAGCAAACAAGAGGTATCTTTTTGTCGTCGCCTTCAGTCTCGGTATATTTGAGTTCATCAATAAACTGATCCATGCATTTATGCTTAGCCTCGAGGTTAATATTTCCACATTTGGCCACTTTTGTGAACGAGACCTTACTCTCGTCATTAACACAAAGCGGCTTATTAACCTTGGTCACTCCTGAAATGAGCTGATTCGTCACCTGACGGGCAAAACTGGGCAGACATTCACGAGAGAACTTCTTAACGCACTGTTGAAGTACTGTTATGTTCCTGTTTTGGGTTTTGGGATCAAAATATTGACTTAAAAACTGTAGAATAAGAATAAGCGGAAAATTTTTGGAATTTTTGTTTTAATGATTGATTGGTATAATTATCCAGGAATTAGTTCGAGCTATTTGTCCTTTTAACCACTTAAGAGGAAAATACCTCTCTTTTTTGAGCTAGTTCCTTTTAGGTTTAAAGGTTTTTCTAGGTAAAATTCTTAAAAATGTTAGTTTACAAAATAATAAGTTAGCTAGTAAATATTTTTCTTGTTACAATTATTATTAGGTAAGGATTTTAGCAAGATAAATATGAAAATAATTCACACTTGCAATATTCTTGCATTCCATTGAGTGTTTCGCGAAACTGTTGTGACCTGTCACCAATCATCATCATTTTGCCCATGCAAATATCTGCATCTTCTGCTTTTTTGTCGGCGCATTTTTTAGCTTGCACTATAAATTACCAAGAAAGGTTTTATTTAAAACATAATCAATTAGTATTAGCAAGGTGATTGTTTGATGAAAATAAACTCACATTTATTTATTATACAAAATATTAGAAAAACTTTTAAAATATTAGACATTATTTTAGTTACAAAAAAATGAGTGAAAATAAAGTGAAAACTTTTGAAAAACTGTTGTTTTTGGTGTTATTTTAAAGACACGTCTCTTAGAAATGAGTCGAAATCTTCAGCAAACGGTTAAATAAACTATAATTATGTCACAAATCTATGTAAAAGTGAATGAATTTTCACTTCAAAAGTGTTTTGTCGAGTAATTACTGTAAAGAGTGAATGAAACACAAACAAACCGGTGCTCATAGTCTTCGTCACACATAATTCTAACCTCATTTATTTATTTATCCTCTCAAAAATGTTCAAGGGGGTGTGCTCTTAACCATTGCTCGGGTTAAGCCGATTATTTGCAACTATTTCAATGATCCATCAAATTTTTTATGATTATTTTCTATTACTAAAGGCTTTTGGAAATACATTTAAATATAAATTATTATATAATTATTATTAATATATTAATAATAGGGCACTCAATAAAAAAAAGTTACACTCTGTTTGTTAATATATCTTGATCCACTGAAGCGATTTTAATTCTGTAAAAAGCAATGTAAACATCAATTTAATACTATTTATATCATTAAATAGATTTTTAAAAATCTAAATCGTAAACATTGTATAATTAGACATATCTGGCGGCCTTACCTTTACTTTGATCAAAAGGTGCCAAGTAACAAAGTTGTTCCATTTGGTGTATTTATATACAAAAATCACAAAATATTTTTCTTAATAATAGGTTTCAGTTGGTTTAGATTTTTATAAGCTTCCTCTATGGGCTTTTCGACTCAAAATCTTGATATATAAATTTCCCCTACTCTTTTGTTTCTTAAACGATTTTAATGATTTTGATGTCAAATTAAAGTTTAATTTATCTAATTTTGGAAAATCAACAAATAAAATTATCAGGTTGCATGGTTTGGTTTCTATATTAGGGGTTTGCATATGTTTAATTATATAGTGTTCTCTTTATAAATTTTTAAAATTCTTCTTGGTGATATAGATGGTATTAAATTGATGCTTACATTTCATTTTATAGAATTGAACTGGCTTCAGTAGTTCAAGAGCTATTAACAAAGTGTAAGTTTTTTATTGAGTTCCCTATTAATAGAAAACATTAACTTATTGTTTAACAATATATGTTAAAAATAAATAAACTTGGTAAATTATGTTATTTCAAGTCAGGAAACTACTTTACCCACAACAGTCAATGTTCTTGATTAATTTAATTTCTAAAATAATAGTTACTTATAAAAGTAATTTTTGGTTTTTTATTTAAACTAGTTAATTTTATAATTCATTTAACTTTTATTTTAATAAAAAATAACTAGAACATTTTAAAGTTTTATTTTGCACAAAAAGAGGGGAATAGATTAAATATCTAGTGAAGTTATTTGATTAGTAGCAAGTACAAGCAAGGTTTATATTGTATAAATTATACAGGATATAAAAGTATTCATAATAATATGATTCGTAAAAAGATGTGCAAGTTAATTGTAAACAGGATGCGTACAGAATAATATGTTTTTTTAGTTGACTTATTTATTTATTTAACTCTTGAGAATTTGACTCTTATTTTAGTATTGGAATATTTGAAATATGCGCTTGCAAATATGAACAAGTAAAATGTTGGCACAAAAATGATGTTTTAAATCATAATAAGAAGTTAATGAAAATTGTTAACAATTTTATATACGTTAATGATATCCATTGGTCAGCACTTATTTTCTTCTAATAAAAAATTGACCAAGATGTAACTCATAGGAAAGGTAGAATAAGAATAGAATATAAATGATTATTAAAGGGTAAAATTTTTAAATAAACTTGGTAATTAACTCAAATGATAGAAAAAATACTTTTCAAGTAATACTAACTCTTGTTTTTATGATATTTATAGTAATTTTATATATTTTTCTAATCAGTATTTCGTTACAATTTTTATGAGAAAAAAAAAGAAAATCAAATTTTATTACTCTTTTAGTTATATTTATCGGTAAATCTCTGTTTACACCTTAGAAACTGTCACTTATGTCTGAAAATGAGTTAATCATTTAAAAAGGTCTACAAAACTATTATTTGTTTTTTTTGTTTCTATTTTTATCCAATTATTTGTTTTGGAAATTAATTATGAATTCATTTATAATTAAATCGGCGCTAAAATTACCTAAAACTGATTACCAGACAATTGCTTCTTATATATTGGATAGACTTAAGGAATGTTATGAACAGACAGTTATTGTAAGTATTGATAAAACACTTTAATATAAAATATAAATTATATCAAAAAATAGATTAAATTTCATTCATATTTCTCTTCATTTTAATACTACCTCTCTCTCTCTCTCTCTCTCTCTCTCTCTCTCTCTCTCTCTCTCTCTCTCGCATTGAAATTCAGTTTATTCGGTCAGTTCATTGCAAGATAATTATAAATCGCGTGACTTTGTTCTTAAACTTTTATCTCAAATCTTGTCATCAGTTAATAAATGAAAGTTTTTCCGCCAAAACCTTAAACTTTAAAAGTATTTCATTACTCGAATTAATTAAATATAATTCGAAAATACTTTTATTTAACTCTCGAGTCATAACATTATATGACTTCAAAGTTATCTCAAAATTTGTGACTCAAATCAAAGATAATATTATTTATTGAGAAAAACGATAAAACTTGAGACAAATACTTTCGTTGTTTATATCGAATGAGAAGAATATGAATCAGAAATTTATTTTAAATAATTTATTTCTATTAGAAATCCTATTATAAGTTAAATTTCTTTTTAGCTAACTATAAAAAATATCTAGGTAACATTAAAAATAACAAAATTGATTTTTTTTTGTAATTTTAACAAGTATGTTTTAAACTTGATTTTAAGAATAAATTTTAGATAATTTTTTATAATTCTAATAATAAATTAATTTAAATCATCAAGGTGATTCTAATTAAATTTAAAATATTTGAATGAACTAGTATCTACCTTGTTAATTTGCTAATCAATCATTGAAATAAAGGCAAAAATGTAATAAAATGATGTCTCTCTATATGAACGCCATTGACTTAAATAGATAACATTATCTATGAATTATTAGTTACCAGATTATTAACCACAAAGAAATATGTTACTGGCTTACTTAGCCTTGATCAAAATAAGAAACATTTGTGCGAAAAGATTTTGCTCGAATAGTAACGAACTAATGAACTCAGTCTGAAAGTCAAGAAAAGCCTTTAAGTTTGAACTTGCAATATTTATTTCATTGATAAGATTACACCTGATAGTGAAATCATTTATAAAACTTATCCTAGTAATAGCAAGTTCATTTTATTCTTAAAATAACAAAAATTGTTTGCAATTTTTAGGATGTAAGCAATAAATTGATGTATGCAGGTGAAAATAAAAAGAAACTTGCTAAAATTTTCAATAAATAATGAGTCGTAAAATCAATAAAATTGTATTAAAGCTGTTTTTTTTGGGTATAATTTTTTAGTCATTGAAAGACTCTTTTCATGCAATTTCATAAAATATTCTTTTTCTTCAATTTAATCAGGGTGCTTTCTAATTTATTAGGATTTAATATGAAAATTCACAAAATGTCAAATTAATGCATACATATATTATCAAGCTAATTTTAGATGAGCCTCATATAATTCTGCGTAAACATATGCCTATTTATGCCTGGATATATGACTTGCAAGTTGTAATTTATATTTCAATTTTCATCGGGATTTAACCCTTTTTTTACTTAAATAAGTGGTTAAGTAAACGATTGTCTTCCTCTTATATTATGTTTTTATCAGGGCAAATTGGGAGAATAACCCCTGAGAAGAACAATCGGCAAAATATCCCTTGACCAAAATACCAGAGATCGAGGTCTTTTGCTATGCCTGCTTTTTATTTATCTAAAATTTAATATTTAAATCAAATAAAGTTGAGACTAAAGAATTTATCTAGCTAAAATGTTTTTCAAAAAAGCTTTACAAAAATATTATATTTGTTCTAGATTAATTTCACTTAATTCTTTATAAACGTATTTTAATTTTCAATAAATAATTGAATTAATAAAATTGTATTTACAGATAGACTGCGAGTCAGGCAAACAATGGACGGGAGAAGAAGTATATGAGTCGGCACTGAATCTCTCCTATTATTTCGTAACCGAATGTCAATTAAAACCGGGAGATATCGTATGCTTTCTCTGTACAGACAGTGATATCCATTTAATAGGAATGTTGGCAGTGATAGCATCCGGTGGTGTCTACTCATGTCTTCCTTCACATTCGACTTATCGTAAATTGAGTTTCAAATTAATTTCTATAATAATTATTATTATCAAATTATGAACTAGGTGAAATAGAAAGTGCACTTATGGCTATTGAGCCATCATTTCTGGTAACCGATGACTATAACTATGGAATCGCCGCCACATTAACTTCAGAAATGAAATCAATTAAAGTAAAAATGAACTAGCAGCAATTAGTAGCAAGCTCATTTTGTTTCAATTAATTTATTTCAGAAACTATTCCTAATCGATGAGCGCTCGGCGTCTGATCTTAACTCCAATTTAGATATCATTGAAAATATCTTTCAGTTCGAGCGCTCATTCCTTTCACTGCCAATCGATGGCTTAATGGGTGATACCTGTGCTCTAGTCTTCAGCACAGCATCAGATGGCAGTCCTAAAGCTGTGATTAAAACTAATCGTAACTTAATATCTACAGCAAATGCTCTAAATAACAGCCAAACCTCTGACTTAAACAGTGATGATATTGTGCTCATTAGTAAACTGTACTCGAGTACAGGTCTATCGATGTTTTTGTTTGCGATGAGCACAGGTTCAACAGTTGCCATATTCGAAGAAAATGATAAAACAAATGATAAATTCCTAACTTATATCGAAAAGTATTGCATAACCAGCGCTTTACTGACCACTTCTCAGCTCTACCTCTATCTCGAAAGAGATAACTCTTCGAAAGAGTTGAGAGACGTCTGGTTCTCGGGAACAACACTTTCAGAGGACATACAAAAGAAAGCGTTGAAACGCTTTGAAAATTTTAGAAAGAGTGAGAATAAACTTTAAGTTAGCAAGAGCATTCACTTACATAAGCATAACTAGTTTTTAGTACACCAGAGGCCGGTTGGGTCACAACTCTTCCTTTGAAAGAAGCGAAGACTAATCATAAGACAATAGGAAGACCTGTGGCTGGCGTTGAGATCAAATTAGTGGACAGTATTGAACAGTCTGTGCCCTACAATACTGTCGGAGAAATATGTGTTCGCAGTCATCAGGTTTTTAGCAGAAATTTTTTGTTCTAATAATAAATAAATAAATAAGCATGGTTAATTAGCATAACAGCATTATATTAGCAAATTAATTTTTCAAAATTATTGAAATTAGCTTGTTAATATTTCATAAGAGTTGTTTTTGACCAGATATACCAGATTAACTAGGTCAACAATTATTAGGAAAAGGGATTATTGACTAGAATTGTTTTATGTTTACTCTTTGAACTGTAAAACTTAACAAGGTGTAAAAATCAAATCATAACAGAACAAAGATATTGATTTAATTTTTATTCCAATTATTAACAAGCACGATAAACTTGTCATTTGATAGTGCACTCCAGGATATTTGTTTAACGAAATTGAAAGTCAAAGGCTCTTAAGTGAAGATCATTTTGTGAGAACAGGTGAATACGGACTGTTCGACAGCGACGGCCTCTTCTATATTGTCGGCCACTCAGAAGAGTTCATTAAAGTCGATGGTATTTATACCCACTTTTAATTAAAATAGTTTATAATCAATGCAATAATAAGCATGGTGACTTTTAATTTGACATAGATTTTATGGTATCCGCTGAAGAACTGGAATTTATACTAACCTCTCAATTGAATGTCAAAGAGGCAGCTGTTGTCTATACAGAAGATGAGCATGGTGCTGAGTTTGCTAAAGCTCTTGTTACTTTAAAGAAAGATTCAAAGCCAATGTGGATAATTGAGCAAGCACCTGAAGAATCATTGAGGCAATTCATTAATTTAAGAGTAGAGCCCAGGAAAAAGTTAAGAAAAGGTGCCGTAGAGATACTGAAGGACTCCCCCCACCCAAAGATGAGACGATTTTCTTTTAGGAAACGTGAAGACACATTTCTATAATTATTGACACCTTGCTCATTTTCAGTCCTATATGTTTGTATGTTACACTTATAAATGCTAATGAGCAGGCAACATTTAAATATATCTTATTTATACAGTTAACCAAGCATGATAATCTGATTGCTTATAAGTTATGGCTTGACTTGATCATTTTGACATTTGACATAAAAATGAGTAATTGTATTTCATATCTTGCGAAAATAATCTTGCTACATTTATCTTTATAAATAAACAAAATGAATAATATTTGTTGATATGACGGGTCCTTTTGACGTCATAAGTGTTTTTATTTTTAGTTTGACGTCAAATGGAAATCGATTTTTTATATCCAAAGCATAGGTAAAGGTATGCGTCCTTTCACTTATGTGCCGACAGGTCCTCATCAGAACAAAAAAAGCTTATACTTTATATTAGCAAGGTCATCCACATGTTATACATATATTAAACTTGCCAATTGTTGGTAATTCCAGGTCTAAATATTCCGGGTCAATGTATGGAAAATTTTTCAACTATAAATGAACTATTATTTCAATGAATATGTCCTTGATCAGTTTTGTATCTAATACAATATTGTTCTCAATAATTAAAGAGACAATAGTTTTCAATAATTAATTAGCAATTAATCTTTGCATAATATCTTATTTAAATTATCCTGATTAATTAAGCATGGTATAATTAATATTGCAAAGAAGCAAAAGGTAAATGATCCTTGCACAATGTCAATTAATATTTTAACTAAAATTTGTGTGAAAATTGTTTTTTGTTTTTGTGTTTAAATTCAACGAATAATTTATATGAAATGAATTGACGTTAATATTGATTACATTCGTCTCTAAAATCAAATGCTATATAAAAATGAGTCATTCCTTTAGGAATCAGTTTTGAGCCAAAAATATTTATAGAATCAAATCGTGGAAAATATGTTTCTGATAAGTTATTATGCAAATTATAGGGTATGGCAAAAGTTTTGAGGGAATTAAAAGTGTTTATGTTTATTATTGAAATTTTTATAAAATTAATAAGTTCAATCTTCCTGAACATAAATGCGCCCGATCATTCTTTTGTCCCACATTTAGAAGTCGGTCTCCCAGCCCTCCGAAAATACTTGGTCTAATATAGAAAAACGGGAAATTCCAGCAAAATAGGGGAAAAAATCGAGACAATTTCTTCTTGAGTCCAACTCTTTTACTGCACATTCTCTGCAATGTCACGCAGTGAACACCCAATATGTCATCTAATTTTGAGCATAAAAGATTCGGGTCTCCTTCATTAGATTATTTGATTTTTTGAATGATTTCTTTGGGGGTAACGGTTTTTGGGCCTCCCCTCCGGGGGTTACCTTATAAATAGGCTCTTCCATGTTTAGACTTACAAATAAAAAATTCAACGGTTGTATTTGAAGTACACTAAGTACCCCATCATTTTAACATATCATATGTATCACCTGTCCATTCGGTTTGTCCAGAAATTAGTACCGAATTATGCCCCGAATCACTGGACAAATCAATCAAATTTCATATTCAGAAAAAATGTCGGCACCACTTGTTTAAAGTTGAATAACTTTTATGCAATTTGAAATAAATCACTCAAATCTCGTTATATTTTCATTGAATAGTTGAGTAACAAAGGGTTATATGTTAATTGTCCCTGACAATTACCAAAAACGAACGCCTCAAAACTTTTGCCATACCCTATATGTTTATCTGCATAACTTTTGTAAGACCAAGAGTATATAAATAGAAATTTTCACTTTTTTCTCTCAATTAATTAAATTATAGCATTACATAAGTTATAGTCTTGCTCAATTTTTGATTATCAGTGATAATTTATCACTCGAAATATTCATTTACAAGATTCTGCTTTATATATTTAGCTTGGTAGCAAGCTAGTTGAATTATTTTACATGTAGTCATGATTCATTCATGAGACTGACAACTGATGA
>JAQIXI010002098.1:0-11239 GCA_034700165.1 Galumnidae sp. Gr-Ori-00277
TCTCTCTCTCTCTCTCTCTCTCTCTCTCTCTCTCAACTCTGATCCTATCAAGTATATATTATGGTCTAAATTTAAATAATTATATTATTCTATATATCAAACAAAAAATGTTAGCATTTCTGGTGTTCAATATATAGAGCTTTTTCTGTAGTTTCAAATATTTCAACAAAATATATAAATTTTAGATTCTTTTATGGAATTCAAAGCGTTGGCAGAGATTATCTCAAAATGGTTTTCGATTCGATATTTTTTCTTATTTAAAGTTAAAATGACAAAGAATCTATTTTCACTAAAAGGGAACAATGTTTACATCAAAAAGAATATCGTTTTATATAAATAACTTTCAAACTTTATAAAACTATTTTCATTTTATGGAAAGTTAATGAAAATTCTCATATCAGTAGTAGTTTTATCGATATTATGAATTCAAAGTAGAATATTAGCCATTAGGCTGTGCTCTTTGACCTATTCTTAACTGTTTCTAATTTTCTTGAGTAACATTTAGGTTGAGTTAAAAGTGACCGAAAAGAAGGGAAACGGATAGACTTCTGACAAAAAAGTATATTATATGAGAATATGATAAAACTTCTTTTATAGTCACCGAATCTTATTTTCTCGTAGACTCACCACTACTCCATCGCTACACCACTGCTTTCAAAGTAGACTTCAGAGAATTCAAAGCAAAAATTGCATTTAGGAATGGCTTTCAAAATATGGTACTAAAGTAACAGAAATGTCAATCTTATCGTTTTTCTCGAAATTTTATCGTTTTATTGATTTTGAAATATTTTTTAATCGGTTTTTTGTTAAGAATTGACTTAATCTTTAAGAAAGTCATAAATGAGTTGAAAAGAGTTACTTAAAATTCTTTTATTCGATCTGAAAAGTAATTCTAATTTCATTCTAATTTCAATTTGAGCTAGTGCATCAAAATATTTTTCTTGATCATTTACAATTTACAAAACAAACCTTTTATTCAGTTATGGACTCAAATTTTAGAATATTTCTAAGAAAATGTCAAAATATGTTAAATTTTTATTTTCTGCAATTTATTCATAATTTTACACTAAAAACCTTTTTGTAGTCTAAAAATAAATATAACAAATGTTTCAAATGTTAATCATTAGAAAAATAGAAAATCTATGACTAAATTGTATTAAAATATATAAGAAATCCAAATAAGTTTGTTGTATAAACACTATTGAAAGAGTGAATGTTTTTCAGGAAAATTTGGCAAAAATATAAGTAATAAATTGATTAATCCTATTAAAATTACTGACTTTTATCTTAAAACATATAAATCTTTTAAATTATAAATTTATTATTAATATTTAGAATTTAGAAATATTGCAAAAATAAATTAAAATTTTATTTTTTAAAATACATTAAAAGTTTAAAATCTATTAATTACTAATTTCTTTGCATAAATGAAAGTTCAATAAAAGCCTAGTATTGCAAGTTTATTAATAAAAGTTTTGTTAAAGTATATTATTATTAACAGTTGAGAAATGGCTTTTATTTTTTATACCACAAAAGGTCTGTAAATATCTGTCACTTTATTTTATCAAAAATATTTTATTATTTTGCTATGAGTCCTAAAATAGAACTAGATGCTTTCCTGTACAACTTATATTTATATATTTTTCTAAAAATAGAAATTATTTAATATATTTTGATTAATTTTGATAATTTATATTAATTGGTTGGCCCACAAAATCATGTTTTCAGTTAATTAGTAAAATATTTTGACTAATAATTGTATAACAATGAGATAATAAAATGATTATACTTGGATATTTTTGGTGAATATATGGCTAATCCGGTGAAGAGCCAACTAAAACATAGTCTTAACATCATTTTGACAATAAATACCGTTTATTATTTGATATCTAATTCGTTATATTATTCATGTAATCGATTGCATTTTCTAATGATTTTTGTATAAATATTCAATTAAACAAAAATTTTATTTAGATTTTAAGTAATTTGAATAATATATAGAATGCAATCGATTACATATATTATACTAAAAGTGTTTTAACAAATGACAGCATTTATTGTCAAAATAATGTTGAGATTATGTTTTGTTTCATTCTATGTCTGATAAAATATAATTGTTGAGTGTATTCGTGGGATATTTGTGCTGACACACACTCTCATTGGAAATATTCAGCAATTCTTTAGTTTGTGACCGGAATTAAAAGCTTAAGAGCTCTCAAAATAACAAATTCTTTTTTTTCTCTTTTTTAGAATTTCTTTGAACCAAATTTTATATTATGTATTGAATATAGTTTTGAATTAAATGTAATATTCAATGAAATATTAGATGAGTTCGACTAAAATCTTATAAAATATTTAATAATTGAATTTCTTATTTTGGTTATGAATAAAATATTTGTGGCCATAAAATATCTTTGCTTTTGGTTATATTAAAAATCGATAATTTCGTTATTTATCTGAGTTTATCATCATTTTATTCAATTTATTTGACTCCGATTTTTATAATACTTGAGTTCATAAGTCTATTATTTTCTGATCCAATGTTTTCTACAAAAGAATATATTCAAGAATTGTTCGTTTCTGACATTTGTTTTGGTGAATAACTAGTAATCTATTGCCACCGTTTACATCCTGGAGCTATAATATTGTTTAATATACATAATAGAGAAGAGAATATTAATATCCAGGAATATTCTTTGAATATTCTTTGTTGAGAATCGAATGTAATTTGAATTATAACTTCTTTATATCGAAACCGTTTCTTATTATTGTTGCAAAAAAAACGAAGAAAATAATATTAAATAATAAAAAGGAATTCAATATAAATATTCAATAAAAACATTAAAATATGTCAGTAATTGAATGGAGAATATATTATAAATAAAATGAATGAAATGACTTGAATTTAGGCGTTATTCCAATGAAATGTGAAAATGACTTTCAATATAATTATTCGCGTCTTTTATATTATTATTGATTGTGAGGACAATATTGTAAATCAAGTGATTATAGTCAGATCATTGTAATAATACTCAAATTGAAAGTACATTCAAACACTAAATGAATGAGTTTTTCATCAAAAAATATATCCAAACATTTTTCAATAAAAAAAAGACTGAATTAATGAAACTGAAAATTGAGCCAAAATTATGAGTTTAATGAAATTTTCAATACTTTAACCAAAATAATTATGATTTATTGGTTAACTAAATATTATTAAAATTTAATAGATATGGTTATAACACATCAAAACTCTTCTAATAAAAAGAGAGTCTTATATTCGGCCAAATATATTATTTTCTTCACTGACTGAATAAATTTTAGTAAATATCGTTAAAATTATTAAATTAGGGCTCATTTTTATGTATAAATAAGAATTTTTTGGAATATATTTATGAATTAATATCAAACATAAATCCTGTTTATTGAAAATTGTCTCAAAATAAATAAATAATAAATTTTAGTTTATTTAGGATATCGTCGAAGAATAGATATTCCATATTTTTCAGATTATTTATGCCAAGTTTATAATCATAGCTACGGATCATTTTTTATATGCTTTTTAAAAATTCAAAAGAATGGTCTGAAAGTCTGTCAAATCCAACTTTTCTAACATTTGCAGTAAAATCGTTATCAAAACATAACAGAAATTAGAAAAAGAGATACTTTCGTCAGTTCTCTTCTCGCAATTCAAAGAGTATTTTGAAGAATATATCCGATTATTTTGGAGGTAATAAAGACTTCAAATTTATGATAAGGTATTAATTCTCAGAAATAAGAACTGGAGGACATAAACAAAAAGTACTTAAGACGAGTCGAGTGCTATTTATTCTATGTTTTTCAGTTTAATTTAGTTAAGTAACGAATAAGGAATCATAAGTATTACGATTAGAGGAATACGTGATTCACTTACAGTATGTGTCTTTTGTCAGTTTTTGCACCACTTCTGAGTTGAGTTTACTGTTCTTTTTGCCCATTCCTATGGTTTTGCTGTAAGTGTCGATCAAACTTCAAAAGTCAACACAAATGTGATTGATATGAATATCAAAAGAAAATACGAATATTGTTTCAAATCAACACTTTTTTGCCATTTATTAGAATATAAACACAATTTTCATAATATTTTTATAAAAACGATTTTCAATTTTATTATTTTCAAAACCAAATGTTTTTATAATAATTTTTCATTTCAAACAAATGAATAAATATATGAATATATCCATACTATTGAAAGACAGTATTCATAAGAAATAATTCCGTTGAAACTTAAATTTTGTCGACTTTTGAAACAAATTAATTATATGAAATCATTTTAATTGAAGAGTGAAGTGTTTTCTATGAGTTAACTATGAATTAAAACTATATTCCAAACACAGAATCCAAGAGACGTTTCCTCCAATTGAAAGTCTGTCTGCAATTGATTTGCGTAGTGTTGAGCTCTAAGTACTGCTTCCGAACTAATCTTATGGCAAATGTAGCGAATTGTGTGCACAACAGACTCCGATCATCGAGTGTTGTGTCACACAAGACATGACATCTCTCGATAAACGTTTATGATATGATAGTATACCTCAAGAACTTCTCAAAGCAGTATTTCATTGATTTTTCCGTTTATTTTCAAAAGACTTTTTCTAAAAAACTCATTATAACGTTATTTAAAGAAAAAATATGAAGTCTTATCTATTAATATCTTTCTATAAAAAAGAATTTAATAAATTTTGTGTCACTAAATGTCATTTTGAAGGAAATCTTTTCCATTAAATGGGATTTTATATGTTTTTAAAGTTTTCAAATATTTTTTATTTTTTGATTTCAAAGTTTTTTTTTTTAATGAAAACGATTTCTCTCGAGAGTTAAAAATATATTCTCTTTAAAGAAATAAAAAGTTAATTATTTTTTCATATAAATAGTTATGAAATCAATTAAATTGAGGTAAATATTCTGTCAGAATATTCTTGAAAATTTTGTAACTCTAAAAAATGAGCAAGGAAAGTTTACTAAAACTTCTAACTATTATTAAAATTAAAAATTCAAATAGAATTATGTGTAAAAGTTATCCACGGTATTATCCTCGGTATTATCCCTGGTATTCAACATGTATTGGTTACCAATCATTGATTCAAATAATTTATTTTGAAAAACGTTGACATCATTTGTGAATGAAATGAAACAAAACTTTTTTTTTGAAAAACATGTGAAGTCTTTGAAACAGTTTTTCATTGAATTCAATTGAAAACACTTTTTATCGTTTGTTTTGATTATTATTTCGGTTAATAATAATTAACTTAAATTGAATCGAAAGATGACATCTAACGATAATGATGTGGATGTACCAAGGTTAGTAGAAAATGTTCATTTTATTCAATGCTTTTGTTAAAATCTTCAAAAGAAGTGAATTAATTTAAATTTTGACATTTAATGAACAGATCGACGAAGAATTTGTTTACATTACTTTCGGGATCTCTTAATTTAAAGTCACATGAATTCATTGGCACAGAATTAGAGAGAAATATAAACCAATTGATAAATGGTTTACTTTATTACAAAAGTCATAATCCGACTGAAGATTCGTTGACTCAACTGAAGAAGAATGAGTTAAATGAGTCCTTTCCGGTGGAAGTGTTGGCCAAAGCGAGTCTTTTCCTAAATCTGAGTTCAATTCAGTGCAAAGAATTGTTTCACTCATATCTTATCTATGAATTTAAAGGCACTCCAGAAATGGTTAAAATTCTATTCACTAATGATATTCGAGTGAAACAACTTTTGTGTGATTTAAGTCAATACTATTTTAATGAAAGACTTTTTTGTTTGTTTTGTATGAAACAAATATTAAGTCATTGGAAGCAGTGCTCAGATCACGTCTACAAACAAATATTTCATTCATTCCTCGAAAGAATTAATGGAAATAACGAATTATTACCGAAACTTATTAACCAATTAATTCAATTAAATGAGAGTCGAGTGCCTTCACGTCTAACAAATGGTCCCTATTTTACCGAATCTATGGCTCAAATATGGATTCATAACAATCTTAAAGAACAGACAGAAGTGTTGGAACTTTTATTATTATATCTGAAGGAATTCGAGACATCAATCGATACCGTTATTGAACTTTTGAATCTTTTTCGAAGTAATGGTTTTGGTTTAAAATATTCTCATTTAAGTCGAAGTGACTGCGATTTTATTGATGAAGAAATCTTCAGATTCATTGGTTTCTTGCAATCAATGATTATTGTGGAAAGTCTGGACTTGAAGTGGTTATATGAGTGTCAACAAAGAGATATCGAATGTCAACTCATTAAAAAAGAAAATGTTAAACAACTAAAAGAATTGGAGAAAATTATTGTTAATTTGAGTTCTGGAGTTGTGGAACACTCACCCATTTTCATGTCGTGGCTGATAGTCAGGAGTTGGGAAATACCTGATTTTGACTCCAGTTCTTCAATTATTTCTCAGTTGGGGTCAAATGCCGTTCAGCTCAATATCTTTAGTTATCTCGAAAAATGTCTACTTTTACCGCAAACAATAGCACTGAATGGAACTGTTGTTTCAGATTTGATTTATCGAGGAATAGGAGACTTACTTTTTGTTGTTTTTAATGTTTTCAATATCGAAATGTTAAGCAATTCTATGACAGCACTCAACCATTTATGTATCAAATTATTTCAAAATGACATTATAGCCACCGATCTCTTTATAAATGGACTGGACTCTGGTCTTGGGTTTATTATAAGCATTGGACTAAACAACTTTCCATTTAAAATGAATCCCATTCTTAGCTTTTGTTTAGCACTTTCTAAGACAGAAAACTGCAAACAATTATTTGAAAAATTGTCAATACTTTCAAACCTTACGTCTTATAACGAACCATTCGATACTTCTCTCACCAATTATAGACCGACGGAAGAAGATTCCACTTATGTCCTCATAAGAGATAAAATGTTATTTAGAGATACGGATCTATTCATTGAAGAGGGAACCAGAGGTTTACTTAAAGTTGTTAACAATACACGAGTTATTGAATGGGTTGACATCAATATCGACGGCTGGAAATTAATTTACTATCGATATAAAGAATATTACGATATGATAAGTAAAGGACAGATTTATTCTGTGCCGGAAATAGCACTGATAGAAATGAGTCAAATAACAGAAATCTGTTCGAATTTAGTAAAACATAACTGCTATCAACACATCTCTTCATTTAACCGAATCATTACTTTATGTTTTGAGACTTACGAACTCTTATCAAGTATTGAACATCCCTTCAGAACATTTATGGCTTCAATATTGGAATTATCTGCTTCTGTCATAAGTTTAGAATTAGTGGACACCACAACCCTTTGGAACCGAATCACTGGAAAACGTTTTATGCCTTATATGATAGGTCTTACTTCTGATTTGGATCAAATAATGTCTGGAAATGACACAAACACTTCAGTTTTGGGTCGAATAATTGCATCTGAAGAATGTGTTAAAGGAACCTATGAATTATGCCTTTCATTTCTTAATCTTATTGAAAAAGTGGTTCAAAAGTCAGAATTGAAAGAAAGCAATGCTTTGATGGCATCCCTTATATTTATAATTCAAGAAATATTTCCGTCGCATTTCCTCTGGAATTTCAAAAACAAAAACCAATTTTATAAAATCGGAAGAATTTGTTTCGATATATTTCACGAAATTTTATCGAATACTGAGAAAACAAATCAAACAAAAATTGAAAGAATTGTAATCAATAGTCTAATGGAAGGAAAGGCCGCCCAAACACTCCTCAAAATTATCAAAAGCGGTGAAATGAATGTTAGAAATGTTATTATTAGCGCCGGTAACGATAACGCTCTGATAAATGACGACCAAATAATTATTGTTCGCCACTCGTTATCAACACTGAATCGGTTGCTTCAATTACACACCCCTTCCAACCCTTCAGAAGCCGGTGTTGTGGCCTCTGCTTTATTTTCATCACAAAGTAAGCCAAATATGTTACTCATTGTCTCCCATTATGTATATCAACGATATGATACGCTTTTGTCATCTCTCGCCGTCCAATTACTCACTGAATTGGCCAAACGGTTCCCGATGTCAATGTTGGCCTGTCTCGGATCTGACGCAGAGACAATGCGCGAGCATTTTCTCTATCGTCTCGAAGAAGTCACTGAAGATCTAAATCTTAAAATAGCTTTACTCAATTTTCTTTCTGCCTGTGCTGAGAAACAGCCCGGATTAATGGAAATGTTTCTAAATGTTGACATTCAAATGAATGAGAGCACAACCGGTTGTTTACAAACAGTTTTAGAAATTCTTAAAGAAAAAAGAGAAGCAAAATATTACTGTCCTTTTGATCTTCATTTGGCTTCACTTAAATTCTTGTATACATTTTGGGTCGGACCTCATTTACTGGCCATTGACTCTCTAAAGAAGACAAGTGATGTCTGGACACTCATTACGTTTCCACTTTTGGAAGAATCGACTTTTGATGATATTCTTTGTGTATTTATACTTCGAATTCTTGCGCGCGAAGTCTTTTATATAAAAACTTTAGAGAGGTTTGTCTCTCCTTTACTTCACTTTTATTACAAATGAATTACAAAATAATTCTTTATTTAGAAATAAATTTGATTCTGATTTGGAAAATATATTCAAAAAATTGAAAGAAAGCAATAAACTGACGAAACTATCGAAACACATCACTTCTTTACTTTCAAACAATAGTGTTTCTGAGGATTTATTACAACTTCTGAGCGCTTGGAAAGACTTCCTCGTTTCAATTATTAGGGTAATACTTAACTTATTTATTCCAAAATTATTAATAGATAATTTTCAATAAAATTATTTTTATAGTTTAATCCCTTCGATATAACTGACGATATGAGAGCCGACTTAAACAGTGATATAATTGACTCTCTTTTGGCTCAAATAACTAGAAATCAAATAAACAATAAAGTGATGGCACTTCTCTCAAATATTTTACTCACTATTTTAGTCCAGTGGACCAATACTTCTATCAATTCAGAAGATTTGTGGTTTACATCAGTTGAACGACTTCTTAAAAATACTGATGAAAAGAAAGAAGTTCTTCCATTCGGTGTCTTATATTCAATCCAGACATCAATTATACAATATTTGAAAATATCGACAAAAGATTTCGATTCTTGTGATTGGATCGTCTCTTCGTCTCAACTATTAAACCAAAGTTTAAGAATTATTGAAAAGCAAATCAAAGACTCACAAAAAGATTCACAAAATAGTCCTGAAATTGAGTTCAGATTAGGTGTTATTTCTATTTCTTTATTACAAACACTAATCATTAGAAACAGTTCTCGTTCTTCGATTTGGATTCCAATTTTAAGAAAACATTTTGTTATCGAATCCGTGACTAATCTTTTAGGATATTTGAATGAAAAAAGAATTGGAGTCGAATTAGCCCTTCATATTATGTCGTTTTTGGTTGAATTGTCTTCAATTCAATGCTCTGCGGAAACTCTTTTCCTCATTGGGTTTGTCGACAATTTGTGTATTTCTCTACAAAATACTTATTCTAAGAGTTCATCGACTGCTGTTCTCAAAAGTAAATATATTTCATTACTCAATTGGGTTGAAGTCTTTCATCTTTCCATTCGACTAATAATTAATTTAATCAAACATTTAAAACATTATTTCGTTGAAATTGCCATCACTTTTGTTGCCATTCATTTGGATCATATGATTGATGTTTTGACAAAACTTAGAACAAACCCTAAAAATGAAGAAATTAAAGAATCACTACTTATCGCCACTTTATGTCATTCTCTTTCGGATTTTCATCATTTTTGGAAAAGCAATCATCCATTTTCTTATCAACGAATTCAAGAAGAAATCTTAAAGACAAGTAATTCTTTGATAGCATTTCTCATTCGACCCAATTATTTGAGTTATATTATGGAGAATTCTGATTCACCCAAAACTGTTACTCCAAAAGAGATGACACCCAAAAAGTTTTCTCCGACCACTGCTTTCGAAAGTAAAAGTCTTCGCAAATCGATTTCATGGGAACCGGATTTAAACATTCATTCAATCGAATCAACTGTTTTGGACGCATTCTTTACATTTCAAGCGTTTTCTTTGGCTTTTTTACAAAACATTTCTCCAAATATCTACAAATTAATGGAAAGACAGGGTTTGGAAAACGAATGGAATATTATAGTAAACACCAGTTTTTCATCGCCTGATATCGACCCAAATCTAAACTTAAGCTTTGGTTCACTTATTAATTGTATTCATTTGTGTATCAAAACTCTGAGTCGAGTAATTGTTTTATATTTTTAGTTTAATTTAATTTAATTAAATGTTTTTATTTAAATCAGAGCGAAAAGTCATCGGATTCTCAAAGTTTTAAACCGAATCAACAAATAAGAGATCTCTTGATATTAATTTTTGAAATGAGTCTCTCTTTTATGGTATCGCAAGCAATTGTCGCACAAATGTCTTCAGCCGTTTCTGATGTCGACAAACAGATAATTGTTCGCGAAATTAAGTCAGAACTCGTGAGTCAATCATTTTATTTTCATTTATTTTATTTTATTTTTTTAAATAGACTACTATTATATCAAATGTAAGTCCGCGTCAGTCAAAGCGTTTGTCGCAATCGTCACACATATCAACGCCTAGAAGTCTGTCCATTACTTCTTCTCTCATTGAAAGGTCTTTCGTTAAATTTTTACTACAATTTGTCGATAAAATATCGCAATAGTTATTAAAATTAAATTAAATTTTTAATGATTTCTCTAAAAGTTTAAAATATTTATTTTTAAAATTAAAATTTGATTTTAATCTTCAAAATTGAATTCTAATTATAAGTAAAAATTGTTTTTAATTCTTTAAAAATTCGTCGCAAAAGTTTTGTAATTATTTCTATATTGAAATCATTCGAACGATAAAATGAAAACTTGTTTTAATTTACAAATTATAGTAATAAAAGACGAGAAATGTCTGGACTCCGATCTCTTTATTAATTATCCTGTCATTCATTTTTCCCCATAAGACTGTCAAACAAATAGGAATTTGTATTAATATTAAAGTTTTGAGACTTTTATTAAAATGTCTAATTGCTAATTGCTAGGTGACTTGAGAATTCCTCCCAACACTTGTATTGTAATCCATCAGCACTTCATAATGAATGACATGAAATATTGGTCAGAACCGCATGTCTTCAAACCGGAGAGATTTTTATCTGATAACCAATACTTAAGAGTACGGCCGA
>JAQIXI010002099.1:0-11237 GCA_034700165.1 Galumnidae sp. Gr-Ori-00277
ATGTTCAGTAAGAATAATCATAATTTATTTTGTTAATATTGTGAAAGAATATTGAGAAATACTACTTAACATATCCATGATATGAATTGTCAAAACAAGAATGTTTTAAAGAATATTTTCAAAATTCTTTCACTAAATGATTTTAATTTGTATGTTTTAAGAAATACAATAAGTTTCAATATTATCGGTTTGTTAATACAATCGGTTAAACACTATAATATTCATTAATTAATATAATATAAATCTAATTAATTAAGAAATGAAATAGTCAGAAACTTTTGATTGTTTTGTTGAATTTATAGTATTTTTAAACATTTCTCGTCTCATATAATACAAAAAATTTATATTATTCAAAGAATCATTAAAAAGTGGGATATTCTTTTCAGCAAAGAACTGTTCTTTAGTATTCATTTCTTATTTTCCATTGCTAATATCAATGTTATCCGTGATATCAATTTGATTGTTAAAAACAGAATTTATGACGAGGAAAATTTTTTAACCCAAACTATGAACTTTTTAAATATACATTACTTGTATTCGTTAGATAATCCATATAATTCTTTAACATTAAACACTTTATTTATGTTTATAAAATTTCAATAATTTATTCAAATTATTTTAAATGTTCTTAACCAATAGTTTATTTTTAAAATAATTATATATCGAGAGTAACAATCACTGCCTTATAAATAAAAATTTAGCCCAAACTATGAATTAAAATTGTTACTAAAAATAGAAACTTGATAATTTTATTAAAATTTGTATATTTACTTAATTATAAATATTATTTCTGTAAGAAACTGTCTTTGAATTCAATTTAGATTTATTCACAAATATTTTCAAAAGTTCTTTTGTGAGACAGTTTCTTACAGAAATAATTTTTATCATTAAGTAAATATTCAAATTTTAATATGAAAAGAACTTTTAGAAATATTTGTTAATAAATCTAAATTGAATTCATTTTCTCTTTTATTTAAACAAAATAAAAATATTACCAAGCAAATTCGATAAACTTATTATAGTTAAAAATAAAATATTTCAAAACAATTTAAAAAATAATCAAAAATATTTGAGCTAGCTTATTTCATTTTAATTATAAAATTAAAGTAAATTTAATTCATTTTGATCCGGACATAAATTTTGATTTCCTTTATTAGGAAAATTAATATTTATTTGACAACTTTTGAGCCGATGAAACGCTGGAATATAAGTGGCATAATATGGTCCAAACATACAACAACCAATCCATTCACAAACTGCCGACACTGATTTATCCAAGTATATATTACCCACATTCCTACTAATGTACTCAATATAAATATAACCAGAAAAGGATGGAATAATTATTAATACAATAATTATCCGACAGATGGCAGTACTCTTGGAATCAGTATTGAAGGCAATTTTCGACTGAAGCATAATATCTATAACACCGAAAATGCCGGCAATAAAAGTACCAAAATTATGGGTTTCATTCATTTCAGATGAGCGAAAGTTACCGATTAATATAAGACCCACGACTATAAAGAAACCACAAATGTTTGAATAATAATTAAGACGTTTTGTATGATTTGTAACCGAATTCTTGTAATAAATTTGTTGATTTCGGTTAAGGTATTCGATATCTAATATATGATGTCTTATATAAATATTAAACGCAACCAAAATCGCTCCTAAATTGAATAAAATGGTGAATAGAGAGGCCTCCGGTGCTCGCAATCCAGTATCGCTAATAAAAGGTACACCACTTTCTAAGTGTTCATATTTTTCTGCTAATAAATACCTTGCAACATTTAAAAGTTAAAATTTATTCATTTTCATATTAAAGAGGAATTTATTGAAGACTTACATTAAAAATGGAGAGAATGTAATCTGAAGACCAAGAAATAGAGGAATCAAAAATAAGTGAAATAACATTTCTAATAATATTAAATATTAAACTAGATTATCTTAATTAAGCAAGTACAATTTTCTAAGAAAGATAAATTTAACACTAGAATTTATAATAGAATTTTATAAAAAATATTAATTTATTTTTCAGTTAAATTTTGAATTAAATTTTTAAAAACTTGTGTTTGTCAAAAAGCAGACAACAAATCAAAGTAGTTTTGCACAATTGCTGTAGCAATTTTATTTTTTACTACACAACACACAGGGATGCTTTGGTTCCTCGATGACAGGGGGGCATTTTTAAAAGGCTATAAAACACATAGTAGGACATTTTTAAGATGTTTTTTGTTATAATGGCACAGATTATTATCTTATTTAACGTATTTAATCAAACTAAAGTCTAAAAACAATTTTGACCGAAAACTTATAATTTTTGATAATCAAACTTTATTTTCTATAAATTTATAAAATTTACAGCTTTTGGATATCATTTAGAAACTGTAAATATGATATATTAATATCTGTACACTTTGGTTATGTTTTCTGTTATTTTGCTTATTATTTACAGATTTTTTTCTTAATTTTTCTCATATTTTCTCCTTTTCTCCCTTTATTTTCTTTAATGCCTTGGGGTGGGGAACTTCATCGATCACATGGGAACATTTGGGTTATAGCTCTTGATTTACATCCCTGATTTACAACTTTTAATTGACAATAATTTTTCTTGAGTCAAATAATTTAAATCTATTTTATAATTTTTTCTATTAAAATTAGAATTGAAACATTTTTTTCCAAAGTAACTTGGCAAACATTTTATTATGATATTTATATTTGAAAACTCATAAAAATTTAATTAATTTTTCACTATATTTATGTAGTAAAGTGTAGTATATTGTTTCGTTTTTCACCTAGCCCCTCCTCAATTCTTTTATTAGTAACGAGAAATGCTGATAAACCTGGTTCCTCCATAACTTATTTAAAATTATTGTAAATGTAGGGATTATGGCTTTTACCTCAAAACTTGTTTTAATTTTCTAATATAATATTAGGTATTTTGAAATGAATTTTCAACCGTATCTAAAATAACAAACTTTGGAGAGTTTAAATATTTTTAAAATGTTTAAAAATAATAGTATTGTCTCCAAGGATACTCTTTTCAATGAATAAAGACCTTCAGTTTTTAAAAATTAACTTCATTAGAAATATCATTAAGGTTAATTTCAGAAGAAATTTAGTGATTTCTTAAAGAATATTTAATTTGAATTATATTTTAATAGTAAATCTTTTCCATATTTTTTTTAAAAAAAAGTTATTAATCGCTGAATTGTAATTTCATCATTTTAATAATGAATTTATCAAGATATTTAGGTCAAAAAATAACGGCTCTATATGAAAATCTTTTTATAAAGAATAGTTTGACTGATATAATTGAAACTATAGTAAATTTCATCAAGGCAAATTATATATTCGTAAGTAGAGACTTGGAAGAATATATGAATGGACATAGAAGTGGAGCAAGATTCTTTATGGTTATCATCATTAAATTAATTCTAACTATTGTTTGGTTAAAATATTTATTATTAGTCTTCATAAAAGAGGTCAGTCTTTAACATATTGTCAATAATAATATCAATTGCAATACCTTCTATTAGTAGTAAAACATCAAAAATTAATTTAAATCTAGATATTACTGTAACTGTATTATTTTATTAAAATATATAATATATTATTTTAATAAGAAATAACAATTTAAATAATTATAAATTATTTTTAATATTAGGATTGGTTGCGTTATGTGCTCTGTGATACAACAATTTATTCTGGAACAACTAATTTAGTGCCGATTTTTATCTCAACTACTTTTTTTGCATTATTTGTACTATCAATTAATACACAACTAATGGAAATGAGTGGAACCCTATATCTTTTAGAATATCTATACCTAATACAAAAGGGAAGGTTTAAGTATTTAGAAGATAATTGTATTACAGCTAAGAAAATATGGATTATATATAAATTATTATTATATGTACTTCCTGTACTTCATTTCTGTTATATGTTTATTTCCATGATAATTTATATTATGGCCATTATTAACCCCTCCTTTCATTATTCAATATTTTTTTGTTTATTTTGGTATTCAGTCGAAGGTTTTTCAATGAAATTCGGTTTCGCCTTTTTCTCAGAATTAATTGGAATAGAAATCTATTTTTATTCAATTTTAAAAAATAAATTCAGAGAAATTGGTATTAAAATGATGTCATGTATTGAAAATAATTCTAAAGTTTTTCTTCGCTATAATTTAATGGATTTAATAGAAGAACATAAATATTTTACGAAAATATTCTCTAATGTAAACCTATCCACTCGTTTTACCATGTTTATTTGGTATTACATTTTTATTCCAGATTTTTTACTTTGTATATATTGTATTCACCATCAAGAAACAACAATCTTGGTTAAATTCACAACTCTATTAATAACAATTATTTTGGGTATTATGTTATTACTCATTATTATATCTTTATCGTCATTAGTTTACTGGACTCACAGACCATATCCACTATTATTATCATATTTGTTGAGTAAAAAAAGAAAATTGAATTTAAAAACAAGACTTAAAATTATGTCATATATTGAAAGATTGTCCGGACCTGTGATTACATTCTATTGTTATGATATGTTTCCATTAAATTCGTGGGAATTCTATCAATTAGTAACAATTTCTGTCAGCAATTATTTTCTTTTAATGTCATTATTATAATTATTTTTTGTATTTTATTTTATTTGAAATTAAAATATTAACAAAATTTATAATTTTATTTTAAAAATTTTAATAAAATTTATGAATTAGCCTGACATGTTTTAAAACTATTTTGCAGGGTAAATGTTGTAAAAAGAATCCTCTTTCCTCACACCCACTGCCACCACCTGTTATTGTATTACACTTTTATTACTTGAATATTTGATTAAGTAAATATTCTTGGTATTTTCATTTAAGTAAACTACGACATATTATTTTAAAATTATTCATTTTCAATTGTTATAATTTAAGAATTTTAAAAAAATTATTGTAATTAGTATATAAATACATTTTAGTTTTTATCTTGTAATAATTTATAATCACTATTCTAATAAACTTAGGAATTTAAAAAAAAACAAATGAAACATTTCAAAAATAGAACTTATAATTTTAAGTAATATTAATTTATTTATTGATATTTTTTAATTATTTTATAAAAATTATATTATAATGCATAAAAAGTATATTTATAAGATTTAAGCCAGTCAAAATAATTTTGAAAATTTTGTGTTCTCGATGATTATATAATCATCACCTTGGAAACCTTTGTTTGAAATTTACATTATAAAATTCATTATAAAATAATTATAATAATATTGGTTTACAGTATTTTGTATTTAAAATTATTTTTTTAATTTTATCCTAAATATAATATTCAGATGTTTTTAAATAATTTTAAAATTAAAAAATAAAACTGTTTCTAAGGATTTTTTATGAATCATAAGTTATAACTTCATAAGTCAAGACATTTTTGTATGATGTGTACTCTAAAATATTAATTTAATTAGAAATTTACAAATTATTTGTATTCGAGGGCTATAAAGGTGTTTTTAATATGCTTTTCACTTTGAACTTGTAGAGTGTTTGCACTAAAATTAGTTAAATCTAATTTTGGTATCAATAACACACCAGATATTAAATATTTTGAATATTGCTTTTTCGATAAAAAAAATTATAATCTCCTTGGTAACATTTTGTTTTGAATTTAGTATTTAAAATTAGTTTAAAATCAATAATTTACTTAAATATTGATTTATAATATAATTTGGTATTTAAAAATAAAATATTCAAACTTATTCTAACCTAGGATGCTTTTGAAAATTAAAAAATACTTGATTTTCTAAGGTTCAAATTTGTTATGAGTCTGGTTTTATAATCTTATCCGAAACCAAACTTATTTAAAAAAATTTCATCAAGTTTAATTTTATCAATCAAATAATTTCTATATTTGATAGTTGATTTGAGCTGTAATTTTTAAAATGATTTTTTCAAGATACCTAGACCGAAAATCAATGGAACTTTATGAAAATCTTTTTACAAAGAATAGTTTGACTGATTTAATGGATTTCATAGAAAATTTCAACAAGGAAAATTATATTTTCATAAGCAGAGATTGGGAAGAATATATGAGTGGCCATAGATGTGGAACAAGATTAATTATGGTCATCATCATAAAATTAATCCAAACTATTGTTTGTTTAAAATATTTTTTATTAATCTTCATAAAAGAGGTCAGTCTTTATATAATACATTTGTTTTTCTATAATATCATGATTTTGATCACAAACAGAAGTTAATAATTAACAATCGTTTAAATAAATATTTCGTTTTTATGCCTGGTTATTAATAATAGTTGCTTGGTTGTTAATAATAGAATAGTAACAGCTTAATAAAATATATTTATTTTAAATGTCCGCTTCTTTACCCGAATAATTTCCTATAATATAAAATACTTTAATACATATATTTCAAATTTTTATGAGATGGGAAAGTACTCTATAATTAATTCTACCTGGGTCATAAAATTTTTTTTAAAAATTGCAAAAGTTGCTATTAACTGTAACTTATGTGAATTCTGAATTATAACATAATAGTTATAGGGGCTACAAAAATTATTTTTAGTAAATAATTTATATATCTATAAACTTAATTTGAAATTAAAATTGAATTAATTTAAAATTATATTTAACATTAGGATTGGCTGCGATATATTGTCTGCGATATAATAGCTTATACTGGAACAACTAATTTAGTGCCGATTCTTTTCTCATTCACCTTTTTTGGATTATTTTTAATTACAATGAATATACAATTAATGGAAATGAATGGGACCCTGTATCTTTTAGAATATCTTTACCTAATACAAAAGGGACGGTTAAGGTATATAATAGAAGATAATTTTAGTATAACAGCTATAATATTTTCATGTAAGCTAATTAAATATATATTTTCTTTATTTCTGTTCTTTTATAAGTTTTTTGCCATGATAATTTATTTTGTCGCCATTATTAGCCCATCGTCACATTACTCAATATTATCTTGTTTATTTTGGTATTCATTCGAATATATTTCAATAAAATTCGGTTTCGCCTTTTTAATAGAAAATATAGGGATAGGGTTCTATTTTTATAAAATTTTAAGAAATAAATTCAGGATAATTAGTATTAAAATAAAGTATTGTATTGAAAATAGTTCCAAAGTTTTTCTTCGCAATAATTTAATTGAATTAATCGAAGAACACAATTATTTCACGAAAATATTATCTGATATGAACTTATCCACTCGTATTCTCATGTTTATATGCTATTATATGGTAATTCCAGATTGTTTGCTTTTCATATATTGTATTCATCATAAAGAAACAACAACCTTAATTAGATTCATAGCTCTACTAGCAACAATTTATTTGTCTATTATTTGTCTACTAGTTATATATTCTTTATCATCATTTGTTTATTGGACTCACAGACCATATCCACTATTATTATCATATTTGTTGAGTAAAAAAAGAAAATTGAATTTAAAAACAAGACTTAAAATTATGTCATATATTGAGAGGTTGTCCGGACCTGAGATTACATTATATTGTTATGATATGTTTCCGCTAAATTCGTGGGAATTTTATCAATTGATAGCCATTTCTGTCAGCAATTATTTTCTCTTAATATCATTAATTTAATTATTGAATTTATTATATGATATATATAATTTATAACTATTATATTTAACTTAAGATTTTAAGGTAAATAAATTTCATAAATTAAATTCTGAGTAAATCAAGTGAAACACCGACAAGTCCTTTTGATGCTAGATATTTTTAAAACAAACCTTATAACTGTCATTGATAAACTAGTCAACCTCATGAAGTTATCAGAGGAGGATATTTTGGTTAAACCTCGACAGTCCTAGTGTTTTTCTATAAACGTAATATTATAGTTCTAAAATCACAAGAGATATTTTGCATTACCTCCTTTATCCATGTCAGTCTCTACATTTAGGGCACTATCTAGAATAATTTTTCATTTAAAGTGTGAAACAAAAGTCAGTTCCTCAACTATAGTAATCCTTATACTTTAGTAAACCTTAGGATCGGAATTTAGTGCACTTTTGATGCACTTTTATAGTCATTCCTAAATACTATTACAAAATGCACTTAAAAATTATACCATTTATTAGTCATGTATATATTAAAAATTTGACCTTTCATATAAACTCATGTACGTTGTAGCATGATCATATTTATATTATAAAGAAAGTGTACTGACTAATGGATCTCAATTATGACCAGAGTTGGCAAAAAGGTCACGTAATTTTAGTTTTCTTATGACGTTCAAAAATACGTGTTTTACACAAAAGTGTACCTAATAAGCTATTGTTTCTCTACAAGAAAATTCAAATCATTTTTTCTTAACTGTCATTTGCAATATGAAATGCCATGTCTGATTATGACTCTAATAGTGTAAACATTTAATCATAAAATTAATTTTAAAAAACTTTAATTTCTAGCATTATTACTGAGAGTATACTTTTTACTTGTTCAGATTTTAAAGCGCTTATTTTAAAAATTCCGATCCTAAATTGGAATAAAAACTGAAACAGTGTTTCTTATATCTATATTTGGTTTTGTTGTATACTTGTATAAACGGATGAGAAAATTAAACACACAATTAGTGGTGAAAGACATTTAAGGCAAAGTATTGATTCCAAATAAATTAATTTTAACAAGAACCTATTTATGACGCCAACATTTGAAGCCTTTATTTCCTTTGAATTTTGGAAATTTTGACGGAAATTAAAAGTAATTTATAAACATTTCAATGAATAAAGTGTTATATCATAATTATAAAAGAAATAATAGTTGTTTTGTTTTTAAAATTTTAATAGAAAAACGAATTATTTTTGATATAATTATTTTGAAATTATTTAAATAATTTTAAACTTAATTTTTATTTTCGTAAATAAAATGTTGAAAATAATAATAATTTTTATTATATTTTGTTTAAAACTTTCATCAACTAAATGGTGGCTTTATTTTAATGATGAATTCAATGGCAATCAATTGGATAAAGAAAAATGGAAATACTATGCGACACCATTAAATTGTTTCAGTTCAGCGGGCAAGTTCACTTTTTTTTTAAATATTTGTTACAGTTTATATATAAAGAAAACTATTAAATAAAAATATTTTTAAAATAATTAATTTTAAAAGTAAACTATTAAATAAATTATAAAATATTTCCATTATTGGCTTATATATATAATTAATAACAGGGATGGAAAATAGTGGAGTTTTTCAAAATACCCCCCCCCCCTCCACAAAAAGTCAGAAAATTGGCAAAATACCCCCTCCCCCGGGATTTGGAAAATTTAACATTTTGTCTATGGACAGATACTAGGTCTGTTGAGGTTTTTAGCTTCCAGGGAGGGATTTACCCTCCTGGAGATCGAGGTCTTTTGTCATCCCTGATTAATAATAATAATGTAATATTGTTTTAAAACTGTACTTGAACAATTATTTTATAAGATTTATTATGAATTTAATTTAATAATTTCTTAAATTTTAGACAATTGTCCCAAATTTTATAATAACAACAAGATTAGTGTAATGAATGGAAATTTGGTCATAAGATTAGATTCAGAAACAGTACCTCAAAACGATAGAACAATTACTTATATCGAAACGATACTAGACTTCAATTATGGCCGAATGGATATGAGAGCTGCAATTCCAAGAAAAAATTTTATTGGTGGATTTCATATTAGTCGAACAAATAAAATTCACCCAATTAAAAACTTAGTGACAACTATACAAAACGTTGATTACTATTTTAATTTTAATAATGCTTTTATTGGAGACCAATATTACAAAAGGTTTCTTTCTAACAACACTGATAATTCTTATGACTATAATATAATTACTATAGAAAAGACATTTTCGACAGTTTTTTGGCGATTAAACAATTTAGAAGTCCATTCATATAATTTGAGCAAGGAAGAACAAATATTAGGTTTTAAGGCTTATTTAATAATTGGGTTTCAGACTTCTCGTTTATTTAAATTTTCTGATTCTAACCCGGAATGGGGCTGTCCTGCAATGATTGTCGATTATATAAGACATTATCATTGGAACGATTCATACATTACTAATGAAACTAATAATAAGAACTCAAATCAAACGACTATTGAAAATATTTGTCAAAATATTAATAAATTCTACAAAAATAACACAAAAGTTAATGAAAATAAAACGTCGCATAAAAATATATTTGACGTTTATATTCTCATCGTAATCGTGATTTCAATTATGATAAGTATTTTCTGCTTGTTTATGGCTTATATTTTGAGAAGAACTAGAACATTGAAAAGAAAACTTAAAAATGATGTGAAAAAAGATACATTGGAAGAAAATGAAAATATTTCTCTTAACGAATACAATTTCATTAATTTAGATGAGAATCAAAATAACCAAGAAGTACATGAATATTTACCAATATTTTAAAGTTATCAAGAGATAATTTTACTTGTTTTTAAGTACGAAGTAAATATTTCGAATGAGTATATAAAAACTCAAGATTTTATTAATTATTATTAAAAATAATAAAAAGAAAATTCTTTAAATCATCAAGTTTTATATTTTCATTTAGATAAAAATAAATAATTTAAACATAATGATAGTTCATTTATTTATTTTCTTATATGTCTCTTCTTACTGCCAAGTCAATATTACAAATGATTAGGTTCATTGATTTGATTTGTTCCTTAAAGAAATATAAAATTTACTTTTTAATTTTTTATGTTATTTTTTTAAGTAATTTTATATTTTATTATAAAAATTGGAAAATAATACTTCGATAACAAATTGATATTTTTTTAATAATAAGGTATTTGTATTTTAATCAATAATATTATTCAATCGATAATAACTTCTATCTATATATTAAGTGTCTAATAATTGATTTGTAACGAAAAGAAATTCATTTATTTCTTTATTATTTATATTGAAATAAAGAGTAAGCAATTGGTGTTATTCAAATATTTTCTCAATAGAACCCATGATTTACCATGATAAATCACATGATAAATTCCCATGATAAATCACACATTTTCTTTTTTATAAAAATAAAAGAATAATGATTTGAAAGAAAATGAACTTGCTATAATAAACTAGTAATTTTTCAGTAGATGAAAGAAAAATGTCATTTTGTAGGAATTTTTCGAAATTGAATTCAAATATATTTTTAGTTTCAATCGGTTTAAAAACTAA
>JAQIXI010002100.1:0-11236 GCA_034700165.1 Galumnidae sp. Gr-Ori-00277
GAGAGAGAGAGAGAGAGAGAGAGAGAGAGAGAGAGGGAGAGGGAGAGGGAGAGGGAGAGAGCGGGAGAGGGAGCGGGAGAGGGAGGGGAGAGAGAGCGGGAGAGGGAGGGGGAGAGAGAGGAGAGAGAGAGCGGGAGAGGGAGGGGGAGAGAGGAGAGAGGGGAGAGAGGAAGATAAGAGAAGATAAGAGGGAGGGATGGAGAGAGAAAAAAGAGAGATCACCTATTAAATTTATTATATTTCTATCTGATTTCAATGGAAATTACAGTGGAGAGAATATTCGATAATTATTATTTTCACAAATATAAGTTCGAAATTTTATTCATATGGATATAAATTTTAAAACAAAAATTTATATGTCGTCTAATTATTGATGTATAGTGAGATCACGAGAGTCGTTATTAATAATAGCTTAAGCTCTTCAGACATATAAAGTAATTTTGCTTCTGTTATACAGATCGCCCAACACTTTAGTTGACATTATTGGCGAACTACATGTTCATTTTGATAACTTTCTTTAATTTCGCAACAAATCCAAAGTTTTTTAAAAATTTTATTGATTAATCTTTACTCATCAGAGGTTATCTATATATTCGCACCGAAGGCATTATCAGATATTGGATCTGATAATACTTTACAAAAATGTTTTCTTAGAAATTAAATATTTTAACGTTTAATTTGCATCTGCGCAAAGTATATAAATAATTAAGTTTAAAATAATTATAATATATTTTATATACCATAAGGGAAATTTTTTTTAATCATTTCCTATTTTATATTAAATTAAACTTTTATAAATTTGGTCCAACAAAATGCAATTTAGTTTAAATTCTTATGTTATTTGTTCGCTAATTCTTCTAATAACTTATCCTTTTATTGAGAGTATAAAAAGTAATGAAGACATCGAATCAATTAAGCAAATTGTTGGCCAAAATTATAACGTAGGTGGCAATGATGACGTCATAATTTTAAAGAGGAATGAGTTTGGTAAACTTGTTGCTACATCAGCAGCCTCTCAATCAAGTCAGGCTGCTCAGGCTTCATCTTCTTCTGCAAGTTCATCAGCTTCAACATCAGGGGTAGCTACATCAGCTTTATCAGGTTTAGGCCTCAATTCCCAAACAAGTGGAGCAGGTAAAAATTTTAAGATATATTAACTGAATTAAGTTATTTTTTGGGTCTATGCAAATTTTTTCCGCAGAATATACAATTGAATTTTAATTTGTGCTAACAAATAATGTTAAATTTTTCTAAATATTAAAATGTTAAATTATTCTTGCAAATAGATTTCTTAAAAAGTGTCAAAAAGTATATTTAAAACATTTTTATTGAAATTTGCAAAATCATTGGTTTTAGTAATTGTATAGTATAGATCAGGGATACGCAACTTTAAAATAAGCGCTAAATTTTTTAGTCATAATTTGTGTTATATTCATATCATTTATATATGCAAGAATTAAACTTGCAAAAATATAACATTAATTACGTTGGGGTCTAAAACATGAATGCAATCAAAAATGCAACATTTACGTATCCCTGGTATAGAGTATTAATTGTTTAAAAATGGAGTTTTTTTAAACTATAAAAATTCATTTAACTACCATAAGTATAGGAAATATTTATTTAAATTTAGTTCATTAAATTTTATTAAAATAAAATTCACAGATTTTTTAAGATATTGTATTTCAAAAAAATAATAATTTCATAGAAAAACTTAAAATTTGTCCTAATATTAGTTGAGTGAGTAAATTATATTTATAAATTTGAAACTATAATTTTAAAACTAATCAAATAAGAAATTATTATTGAAATGCAAGTTATTTTTAATTATACAAAACTAAACAATTAAGTTTATTTTTAAAATAGCACAATATCGGAATATGGAAGTTAATAAGGATTTGTTAATATAATGATATCAAATTACTTATTCATAAATTCATATCAATATACAGTCGTTATCAAAACATGAGGGAATAATTCCATAAAATTTTACATTAGTTTAACTATTTTTAATTATTTTCATAAATGTATAGTATATTGTTTCGTATTTTCTGAATTTTGACGCCCTCTAGCGGGTGAACAATAAAAGTTATCAAAAATATTTTTACATATTTGAGTTCAGTTTGATATCCTCTATTAAATCCCGGGTGGCAGAAAGGGTTTAGAAGCAGAGGGGCATCCATCCATATTTTCGATTATAAAAGTCGGTTACAATAAATACCCGTAAATAATGAGTATAGCCATAGATGTTCAATTGGGAAAGAAAAACCGTTATAATTGAGTTCTTAGGGAAAAAAGGTTTTGAGAACATTTTTATTCAAATTTTTGTTTTACCAAGGTAGCGGCTAAACGGTAAATATTAATGCTATAATGCTTGTAAAGAAATGTTCTACTCATCTAAAAAAACAAATAACTAATTGACCACTTTTTTGCTTGACCAATATTTTTCGGGATTTTTGCTTTTAAAGTCACCGAATTCGGTTTTCCAAACTTAAAAATTTATAAAGATCAGATTTAAAAAAGCAAAATAGCCATCTTTAAGAGCATCAAAAATGCTTTAAAAATATACTGATTTCTTTTTGATCATTTGCCAACTTCTTTGGTAAATTCGGGGTTTATATTTTATTATTTTCAAATTAAAAGACGCTAAAAAATTATAGTCCCCCTAATGAGCTAACTTAAGAATGATTTGAACATCTATGAGTATAACAAATCCCACATAAACTAATATGAAAGTTGTCTAAACAAAGCGTAAACTAAAAGGTTCATTACTCAAAATTAACATTATATAAGAAAATTAGAAAATTTTAAAACAAATTCGCGTGCCTTTGATTCATAAATCATTATGAAATTATTACAAATATTATTAATATTCTATTTATTTACGCGATATGTCCTGGTAATGCATTGTATAGTAATTTTTTAAGAAACTTGATCATCATTTAAAATTTGTGTCTATAAGGATAGTTTTGACTTCTATGTTAATAAGATCAGCCATTAAATAAATTATAATTTTTAACTGATTTATTTATATCAGTTTATATGTAGTATCCCATATCTCATGCAATTACAAACATTAATAGAAGTCATAAATAGGAATATGTCATACGCGTGATGAAAGAGGGGTGGCAATTTCGGCATGAGCTGGCACCCAGAATTTTTTGCTTGCAATCGATAGAGGACATTGAGCTGAACTCAAAAATATAAAAATTTTTAGGGAATTTCATAAGGTTTACCCGCTAGAGGGCGTCAAAAAATGAATTTTCAGGATTGAAATTTTGCCTTATAAGGTATGTAATCCTACTAAATCAAGCATTCTGAATCGAATGGAATAGGTCTTTATCACTTGCAACAAATTTTTTTGAGATATACATGCTTTTTGATATAATCGATAAAAACTCACAAGGGGAATTACCGTAACGTTAAATTCAAATCAATAAAAGCAACTTGGTAAAAGTTGAGATATATTTTAGGAAAAATTTAGAAAATAAATTTTTTTGCTGTAAACAAAGGGTTGAGGGTCCAGAGGTGGTCAAAGTTTGACCAAATCTATAATAACATTTGTAGACATTTCTATTGCTTTTCAATAACAATATTCTACAGATATTTCATTATATTAAATAATTTAAAATTTGAGTAATCCACCCATACACTAATCCTCCCATACACTAAACCACCCATACACTAGTCCACCTATACACTAATTCACCCATACACTAATTCACCCATACACTAAACCACCCATACACTACCCCACCATACACTAAACCATCCATACACTTAACCACCCATACACTAGTCCACCTATACACTAATTCACCCATACACTAATTCACCCATAGTAGATAAGTGTACGTATGAATTGGTTCACGGGTGGACTAGTGTATGCCTGGGTTGGTGTATGGGTTAATGAGTTTATGGGTGGATTAGTGTACGCCTGAGTTTGTTTATGGGTTGATATTTTATGGGTGGACTAGTGTATGGGTGGAGTAGTGTATGAGTGGTTTAGTGTATGGGTGTAGTGTATGGGTGAATTAGTGTATAGGTGGACTAGTGTATGGGTGGATTACTCAAATTTAAAATAATTTAATATAATGAAATATCTGTAGAATATTGTTATTGAAAAGCAATAGAAATGTCTACAAATGTAATTATAGATTTGGTAAAACTTTGACCACCTCTGGCCCCTCAACCCTTTGTTTACAGCAAAAAATTTTATTTTCTAAATTTTTCCTAAAATATGTCTCAGCTTTTACCAAGTTGCTTTTATTGATTTGAATTTAACGTTACGGTAATTCCTCTTGTCAGTCAGGTCTTCAAAAGTTTTCAATTTTTTATTTTCATAAATTGTTATACTTCATCAAAATAAAATAGCAGTTTAATTCATTAATTATGTGAAAAAAACAAAAATTACGTCTAAAAATTGAATTTAAAATTTTGGAAATTTTTAAAATCGTTCTATTTTAAAAACTATTAATGATAGAACATTTTGGACAACAACATTCGATTCAGCATACACATTTGAGTGCGAAAACATATATATAATTCCAAAAACATATACTATATTGATTTTTATTTTCTAATTTTGACCCCCTCTAGCGGCTGAATCTTATGAAATTTCATAAAAAATTTTATATTTTTGAGTTCCGCTTAATGTGCTCTATCAAGTGCGCATGAAAAATCCCGGGTGCCAGCTCATGCTTTTAGGAGCAGAGGGGCTGCCATCCTACTTTATGGCTTATAAAATATCTCACATAAGCTAGAATAAAGGTATAATAAATCAATATATGACATCTTCTTTATTTTTAAACTACTATAACTTTGTCTGAATTTTATGCAAACAAAAAATAAAATCTATAGCTTGGATGAGTTTTGCAATATTATATAAAATATGTCAACTTGCATAACTGAAAAACTAAGCATGATTAAATCTTATTTTCATCTCATTTTATATGTTTGAAAAACGAGTCGAAACATTTTTAGGAATTATATGATTTTTATTTAAAATATCTAAGTCTATTAAAGTGAAATTAATATTACATTAATATTTCAAAAGCAAAAGCTGAGAAATTCAGAGGGACAAATCAGCAAAGTTCTTCAATCGCAAGCCAATCAGTTTCTCAAAGTTCAATGTCTGCAGAAATGCAACAAGCTAAGTCTGAGCAATATAGTGCATCAAATGTAAATCAGCAAGCCTCTTCAAAATTTGGAAATTCAGCCAAGGAATCAGTTGCTCAAAGTTCAATGTCTGCCGAAAAACAGCAAGTAAAATCTGAGCAATATTCTGCAATGAGTGAAAGCCAGCAAGCTTCTTCAAATTTTGCAAATTCAGCAAGAGAATCTGTTGCTCAGAGTTCAATGTCTGCAGAAATGCAACAAGCAAAGGCAGAGCAATATAGTGCATCAAATGTAAATCAACAAGCCTCGTCAAAATTTGGAAATTCAGCTAGAGAATCTGTTGCTCAGAGTTCAATGTCTGCAGAAATGCAACAAGCAAAGGCAGAGCAATATAGTGCATCAAATGTAAATCAACAAGCCTCATCTAAATTTGGAAATTCAGCCAGAGAATCTGTTGCTCAAAGTTTAACGTCTGCAGAAATGCAACAAGCAAAATCAGAGCAATATAGTGCATCAAATGTAAATCAACAAGCTTCATCAAAATTTGGAAATTCAGCCAGAGAATCTGTTGCTCAAAGTTCAATGTCTGCAGAAATGCAACAAGCAAAGGCAGAGCAATATAGTGCATCAAATGTAAATCAACAAGTTTCATCAAAATTTGGAAATTCAGCTAGAGAATCTGTTGCTCAAAGTTCAATGTCTGCAGAAATGCAACAAGCAAAGTCAGAGCAATATAGTGCATCAAATGTAAATCAACAAGCTTCATCAAAATTTGGAAATTCAGCCAGAGAATCTGTTGCTCAGAGTTCAATGTCTGCAGAAATGCAACAAGCAAAGGCAGAGCAATATAGTGCATCAAATGTAAATCAACAAGCTTCATCAAAATTTGGAAATTCAGCCAAGGAATCAGTTGCTCAAAGTTCAATGTCTGCAGAAATGCAACAAGCAAAGGCAGAGCAATATAGTGCATCAAATGTAAATCAACAAGCCTCTTCAAAATTTGGAAATTCAGCCAAGGAATCAGTTGCTCAGAGTTCAATGTCTGCAGAAATGCAACAAGCAAAATCTGAGCAATATAGTGCATCAAATGTAAATCAGCAAGCCTCTTCAAATTTTGGAAGTTCAGCAAGAGAATCAGTTGCTCAGAGTTCAATGTCTGCAGAAAAACAACAAGCTAAATCTGAACAGTATAAGGCATTAATTGAAAACCAGCAAGTTTCATCAAATTTAGTAAATTCAGCAAGAGAATCCGTTGCTCAAAATTCAATAACTGCAGAAAGGCAGCAAGCTAAATCTGAGCAATATTCTGCATCAAGTGCAAATCAGCAAGCCTTATCAAATTTTGGAATTTCAGCAAAGGAAGCAGTAGCTCAGAGTTCAAAGTCTGCAGAAATGCAACAAGCAAAGGCAGAGCAATATAGTGCATCAAATGTAAATCAGCAAGTCGCATCAAATTTTGGAAGTTCAGCAAGAGAATCAGTTGCTCAAAGTTCAATTTCTGCAGAAAGACAACAAGCCAAATCTGAGCAATATTCTGCATCAAGTGCAAATCAACAAGTCGCATCAAATTTTGGAAGTTCATCAAGAGAATCAGCTGCTCAGAGTTCAATGTCTGCAGAAATGCAACAAGCCAAATCTGAGCAATATTCTGCATCAAATGCAAATCAACAAGTCGCATCAAATTTTGGAAGTTCAGCAAGAGAATCAGTTGCTCAAAGTTCAATTTCTGCAGAAAGACAACAAGCAAAATCTGAACAATATAGTGCATTAAGCGAAAACCAACAAGCATCGGCAAAATTTGGAAGTTCAACAAGCCAATCAGTTGCTCAAAGTTCACTGGTTGCAGAAAGACAACAAGCTAAGTCTGAGCAATATAGTGCTTCAATTGGGAATCAGCAAGGGTCTATGAATTATGGAAACTCAGCAAGTCAATCAGCTCCTCAGAATCCAGTGTCTTCGGGAAGACTACAAGCAAGATCAGAACAGTATAGTGGATCAATTGCCGATCAGCAAGCTTCATTAAATTCTGGAAATTCTGGAAGCCAATTAACTTCTCAAAGTTTACAAACAGCAGAAAGACAACAAGCAAGATCTGATCAGTATGGTGCCTCAAATACAAATCAACAAGCTTCATTAAATTATGGGAATTCAGCAAGTCAATTAGCTTCTCAAAATTCATTATCTTCTGAAAGTGAAAAAGCAAAATCAGAATATGTTTCTTCAGCTGCAAACCAACAAAATTTAAATTCTTTAGCCCTTGCAGGTTTATCAGCGTCTCAAAATGCACAAGGAAGAAATAGACCATTTGGTTTATCAGATGAAAATCAAGCTGGTTCATTGAATTCTGGAAAATCAACAGGTGGTTTATCTGGTTCAAATGCAAATAATGCAGGTTTATCCGGGTCTCAAGATGCGCTAGGAAGAAATAGACCATTTGGTTTATCAGGTGAAAATGAAGCCGGTTCATTAAATTCAGGAAAATCAACAGGTGGTTTATCTGGTTCGAATGCGAATAATGCAGATTTATCCGCGTCTCAAAACGAACAAGGAAGAAATAGACAATTTGGTTTATCAGATGAAAATGAAGCCGGTTTATTTAATTCAGGAAAATCAACAGGTGGTTTATCTGGTTCGAATGTTAATAATGAGTTTGGTGATGGAAGCCCATCATCAGGTCGCAAAAAAAGACCAGGTTTATTTTAATTCAAAATTACAAAATTCAAAATTTTAAACTTTTAATTTTTAAAAATATAGGTTCCAAAACTAGAAAAGGTAAAAATAATTATGATGATGAATCTGGGTCACTTGATGCTTCTGGTTCTGGTACGGGTGATATAAATATTGACAAATATGTTGTTGAAGGAATTAGATATAAACCAGTGATGTCCCAGGACAAAATTAATCGTAAGATATTAATTTTGTATATTTTATAAAAATTCATTTATTTTAATATAAACAGAGCAAGGAAAGACTAATATCGGCGCGGTTAACTTGAAGAGCTTTATCCTTGGATAAGCTTTTTATATATAATTTTAAAATTAACAATTACATTTAAAGTCAAATAAAACTTTTCACTTACCAAAAATATAATTTCAATTAAAAATAAATATCTTGAGAAAAATATTCAGTGCATTATTAAATAAATTTTAAATAAAATTTTTATTACTATTGAAGAACTAGAAGAGGGTTTGTTTGCTTTATGCTTATGAAAGTGTTATGAAAGTGCTGACACTATACGTTAATAGACAATATATGCAAGTGATACAAATGTTGTCTTTGAATGCAATAAATTTTTAAAAATCTGTTATAAACAATAAAGTATCTATTTAAAAAGCCTTAGGCGTCACTTCAACGATGGATTTCTCTTTTGTTGTATTCACAAATTACGTCTAATTTATAGACCTATTTTATTTCAAAAAAATCTCATTTAATGGAAAGTATCATTTAATTTATGATAATAAACTTTAATATCAATGGTATTTTCAACAATCACTATAAACAAATAGCGATCGCAACCCAACATCCGAAATATATGTCCAGTTCTCTTCCAACGCTTACCACTCCTTAATTAACAGATTTAAATCAATCGAATAGCAAAGTTTGGCGTCAAAATATTGAAAACAATGGTTCCAATCACTCACACGATAAACACTCTCATTACAATGGCGTTTTTTCATTAATACAATTCTTTGCGACAACTTTAAAATGGATTGGATGCCAATTCTATCAGTCAATATTATGCATTCCAAGCCCGATAGGCGGCGTGTCCGAAGATGTTGTTCATCCATTGTTACCATGTCTTAAAAGAAGATTTCTTTAATTTGTTGATAAGCTATGGCATTGTGTCATAGCTCGTTGAATTCATGATGAAATTTTATATAAGAATCTGTAATCAAATGTTGGAAATGGCCATTATCTTGGTCAAAAATCATCGTTAAATATTAGTGGTTGATTCCTTAAAGACTTGAGCTAGCAACTTTACTAAACTTTCATTAGTAATCAACTCTTATTCAAGTCTATAAATTTTCATTTAATATTAAGAATATAAAAATGAAATTTATTATAAATATTAGTGAAGCCAACATAAGTTTATTTGTATAACAATACTAATAAAAGATTAATAAAGTTGCTATATCTTGATTACAGATACCTATATAAAATTTCATCATTAATTCAACGATCTATGGCACAATATCCTATCTCTAAAAAGATGAAATTTATCCGTTGTTATCCAAAGAGGTATTTCTTTAACTAGAAAAATACGAGGTTCGGCTGGCAGGAGGGTGGATGATTGATGGAAAGATAATTTCCTGATTGAAGCAAAGATGATATACTACATTTACTCTGTAAATATAATGAAAATTTGAACCATTGTATTCATTTTATGAAATTCTATTTCGAAAAAATTCCTGGTTAGTTTATAAAATATGCTAGTTAAAACAAAAATTTTAACTATATTTACGAAGTGATATGCAGTATATGTATTTGTTTTTCACGCACCCACCAACACAACCCCGCTTTTTGCCCGCATACGGATAACATAAAGCCTTATGTTAGTAATGGATACGTTTTGTAAAGATATTATTTTTCCCGAAACACAAGAAATTTCTTTTTGAATTGATACCGTGTAAAATTTTAAATAAAAGTTTCATTAAATATGAAAATGTTGGGCGTAAATGTAGTGGTTATAGGTTTTTCTTCCAAACCCTTTTAAAGTTAAATGAAAAATTCCATATTTGCAGTTAAAATTTTATTAAGTTAACATTATTAATATTCGATGGTGATTTTATAGAGGAAACACTTTTGCAAATGAAGGTATTACAATAATATCAAATGACTATCTTATAACTTCTTTAATATCTATGAAAGAGTACCCTTGTAAGACGCAAACCTTTTCGGAAATATCACCATTTATAATTTAGATGTAAGATTTTCTTAACCAAGAAAATATTTTCCTGTTTATATTTTAAAAACATAAGAATAATCTCTAGATATAAGTTTGAAATATTATGGAAAACAAAACTTCTCGTCCTCTTATTTTTTAATGAAAATCTTAAAAAATTATTCGTAAATTTAAATTGGATTTTATTTCCCTATCATTTTATTTGAGAGTAATGAATCGGGGTATAGTCACAAAAGGCTGCTATATAATATCAAGACTTTGGAATAATAAGAACCTAATCCTACAGATTCCAAGTAAAATATCATTATGGACAAAGTCCACTCATAAAAATTGTTAGCATTTTGAGTTTAAAAATATCCAAAATTTTAAATTTTATAAATATATATTTCAAAAATAGCAAGTTTAAAATATGGTGAAAATATAATGTCTATAGATTTCGAAATCAAAACTTGTTTTAATATGCTTTAATTAATTTTTCATATTTGAGTAAAGGTTTAAAATTCTAAAATTAATATTTTATTTATTTTAAGAAAATTATTTTGTTAAAATTTAAGAGATAATGTCTTTTTATAGAAAATATTTAATAATATGTTTAATGATTTTACTTTATATGATATCATATGTAAAATGTAAAAAGGAGTTTGATAACATAAATGAAAATAAGTTTATGGTTGGAAATAAATTTAATTTTAGTTTTGAAGGAAATGAACAGATATTGACTGGAAAAATAACGAATGCATCAATTGAATTGGAACAGAATTTGGAAAAAATTGGAAATGCCGCAAGTAAAAAATTCTCATCAAAAGATCAAATTTCATTTGATAATAAACAAGTAAAATTTGATCAAAGTGAGAGAATACAAGGCATAGCTAATAATATTAATGTAGCTAGTCAAGCTTCAGCTCAAAATTCTAAATCTCTTGAAAGTAAAGAAAAATTTGAACAATCAAAAGCATCAAGTGAAAATCTACAAAATGTGACGAACATTGAAAAAACAGCAAATCAAATCTCTTCCCAAAATTCTAAATCATCTGAACAATCAAAAGTATCAAGTGAAAATGTACAAAATGTGGCCAACGTTGCATATAATGCAAATCAAATCTCTTCCCAAAATTCTAAATCGTCTGAACAATCAAAAGTATCAAGTGAAAATGTACAAAATGTGGCCAACGTTGCATATAATGCAAATCAAATCTCTTCCCAAAATTCTAAATC
>JAQIXI010002101.1:0-11231 GCA_034700165.1 Galumnidae sp. Gr-Ori-00277
CATAGCTCTGATATGAAGTGAACCATAAGGTGAACGGAATGCAAAAATATTGAATTGTATTTTCTGATCAGAGCATAACATTAAAAACTAAAAAACTTTACTTTTATTTAAAATTTCCTTAAAAATAGTTGAAAAGTTTCTAAACAAATGCAAAAATTTAATGAATAGTTAATAAATTGACCCCCAGTAGATAACCAGCGAACATCCTGAGTCTTGTGGAAATTGCACCTAGATTGAACCCCAAAAATATTGATTGAAAATATATGTGTAACGAAGTAATGATTTATTAATAACACATTTTTATCTTTTATTGATTTTTTTGTAATTAAATAATAAGATATCAATAGATTCATATCGTTTCTCATAATTGTTTAATTAATAAACATTTTTTGAATTAGATTTTTGTTGATTCAATGCTTTTGTTGACATACATGTAATAAAATGTAAATCAATAAATAAAACTCTTGTTAGTTTTATGGTTATAAGAGTTAAAGTTTAAGTGATTAATGGTTTAACATAATGTTTATAATCATAATTAAAAGAAATGATAAGAAATATGTAAAACAAATTTAATCCAATCAATGATTAAAACAAAAGAATTTGTATATAATTTCTAAAATATAAAACAAAATATATTAAAATAACTGTATTTTGGGTAAACTTTCATTGAAAGTCAGAATCCAATAAATAAAAGATAGAAATGTTTGGAATTATAATAATTATTGTTAGAAACATAAGCCATGAAAACAGATGAGTATCCGATCAATACATTTGGATTTGAAAGAATGAATTCTTCTGAATATTTTATATCTCATCCGATAAGACTTATTCAATACCAGAGTTATGATATTTAGAGGAGCGGTTGAGCTACGAATGAGTAGAATTTGCAGAACTAAACTTTACTTGACTTGACTCAAAGCTTAACGAATTTAGTTATTAGAAGTGATTGTTGGGAATAATCTCTTTGTTTCTAGAATTTTATTCGACACAAAAGTTCTCCGAATAAATTAATGAATAATACAGAAGAAGACGAAAATTCTTTCGTTAAGTACTGTCAGCTAATACTGATCTCAAATGACCCAAACTATGAAATAATTAATTAAATTCAATTACAATCCATTTGTCCTTTGGGTCATAATTGGGTTAAACCCATTCCAATACATATAACAAGAATCGTATCCGAGAGAAGTTTTGTACAAAAATTATAAATAATTTTAAAATATTTAATAAAATGATTTCAATATTTGTTCCAAATTTTTATTTTTATTTAAAATTCATATAAACTTAACTGAAAAACAATAATTGTTTAATAGTATTGAATTAAATTAAATTTTCTGTTCATTAAATAAATGAAAATATATTTGAATGAAAGATAATATATTTAAGCCACAGATGTATTGCCATCAAATCCGATTAACTTTTGCCAATTAGTCCCATATTATATAAAAATGCATTTTTGGGATTATTTGCGGAAATTTTTGTATACTTTTTGTCATTAATATTTATAAATGCATTTATATCCATCAAAAAGTGAGTCAACGTTTTCCCTATTTTTGGCGAAATTATGTGAAACTAGGAATGCCTTCGAGGCCACCAAATGATGTCTAACCATAAATTTATTTTATCTGTAATGTTATATACAAAATAAATGATGGCTTACTATAAATGTATTCTTTTATAAATTGTGTGAAACCGTTTTGTTTAAAACCTAATGGTCTGATCATTGATAAATAAAATTTTGTAAATTTAACTAGGGTAAATTGGTGTTGTTTATTTAATGTTAAATGCACAGGGTAGAAATAAAATCCATATCTCAACTATTAGTCACTATCTGCAGTAGAAAATTGTCTTTTATACAAGCTCATTTAGAATTTAAAATATTTTTGAATCAACTATACAATAGATTTTTGAACTTTTATTATATTATAAAATGTTTTGTATATATTTTGCAAAAATATTTAAGAATTTAATAATAAATAAATTTATAATTTAAAAGAATTAAATTATGTTTTTTTTTAGAATTAAAAAGTTTAATATAAATCACTAATTATACCAAGGTAATTCAATTTAATTTCTAAATTCTTACTAAATTTTGTTGACTCATTCAATTTAACACAATTTTGTTTAGTATTAATTAGTGATTTAACCTTGGTAAACTTTACTATTTGCATGAAAACACTTAATTAGATTTGTTATCTCTTTTAATGTAATTTAGTCATAGATTTTTCTAATGATTAACAGTTTGAGTGAAGGACTTTATTGTTAAGCTGTACAAGAGCCTTTCAAAAATATGATTTCATAATTAAAAGGATTTCTTCAATAAATTAATATTAAACAGTTATTATATTTAAATTGAACATTTTTCTTCAAGGGCTTTTAATTAACCTAGTATATTAATATATTGTGGTCAATGGTTAACACTTTATAACAAATAGTTTAATAAATAAATCCATGAAAAAAAAGTTTTACAAAAGTTTATTCTATTTTTCCCAAATTGAAAGTTAAAATTTTAACTTCAAATAAAGTGGAATTAAATGAATGCCATATCAGAGTCAGTCAATTGTTTGCATAAATTCGATATAAAATGTTATAATTTATAAAACATATGCTTTTAAATGAAGTCATTTTTAATGATTCATTAAATAAATTTTATTACAGTTCTGTTCAAAAGTAACTTTCGGAGACATTTTCTCTTAGAAATACTTCTCAGTCTATGGAGAAATCCATTAAATTATGTGACAAATATTTCGAGATTTAATTCTAGAAATATTTTTGTATATAATATTAATAGATATCTCAGGCAAAGAAAATTTATTTTTTAACAAGTCTATTTTTATATCTATAATATTATTATTTTAATGGGCAGAACATAAAATATTAATATGTTTTGAAAATTTCATTTAAATCAAATGAGTATTTGTTCTAATATTACAGAAAATGAAAACAAATACTGAAATTAATATAAATATTTAAATAAATTTAAAATTATATTAAAAATTATTAAAAAGTCATACCTTTTAATATTCATTGTTCCTATAAATAGATTTAAATTCACTAAAATTAACTTGCTAATATAATTTAGAACATATTTCACTTTTTATTTGAAGGATTGGTTTATAAAAAGATCGAAATAATTGGAATTAATTATCAAATATTTATAATAATAGCAATAGTAGGAAAAGTAGCAAGGGCACATCAATACGATAAATATTTCTTTTAATAAATATTCAAATAAAATAAACGATTCATAAAATATTTGGTCGAATAAATAATTTATAAAATAATCAATGAATAAACACAAACAAAGCGATCGATATTGAATATTGAATATTGAAAAATATACCATGGTAGTTTTGATGAATTGGCAATAGTTGGCCTTTGGGGGTGAAATGTTGAAGTGTTGACCGCCTAATTCTGGCGCTTCAGTCACTGATTGTTGTATAAAAATTGTTAATTTTCGATAACCTTCAGTGACTGAAGTATCAAAAATAGTCGGTCTCTTAACAGATGTCTTCTCTCATCGAACGCTCAGCACAAATGTATTGATTTGTAATTATGGCCAATGATTTTATATGAAGAACTGTCACAAAACGCCAGTTATTCAAATCAATAGTTTGAAACTAAATGTTTGCCATTAGTTAATGGAATAACTTAAACAACGGATCACTTTATGAATAATAATTTGCAAAAAAATATTAATAACATTTCATTTGATTTATAAGAGGACAGAACAGAGGGTTTGCGCCAACAGAGACGTCCACTTGTGCTCAAATATTGTGTTTGTTTTTTCCAGAATATTGGGTCTGAAATTCAATGATATCCACAACTGAACAAACAAATTGACATCAAAGAGGCGGAAGTTTTTTTTTCGTGTAATTTCATTAGTTATCTAAACATCGTTTCTGATGAGTCTTTTGTTGCCAACATTTTATATTCTCGTCATTACTTTCAATGAGAAAATATTTACACCAAATCATATAGTTTTTCAAACAATCTATTCGGGGGATAATTATAGCTTGGATTACACTTAATTGATCTGGAATAATTAAATTAAGTATTGCAACTTTTATAAAAAGCCTCTTTGAAAGAGCAAACCTTTTAAACAAAAGCCAGTAATGAGTCTCTACGGCAACCAAAAGAGTAATTTTCAATTACTTTCATATATTATATATTATATTATAATTTTTGTTCACAAAATCCACAAAATATTGAACTCATTTTAATGAAATTTTGCCAATAATTTTAATGAAAGCCTTTAATAGAGTCGAGTCTCTGCCCTAAACACACCTAATACGAAGAGCACAGCATAATAGCTATGCAAAACTCTTCAACTGTTCTTACAGTGGGAGTATTAATAAAATTATATACAATCAGTTTAACCCATGACTAGAGTTGAGCACAAAATACTCGACAATACGTTTTACTCAACGGATAACTCGGGTGTAAACCGAGTCTTACGACAAAAAACTGAATTATTCAACCATTAAAGTGATGATCTCGAGCTCAAGACGTTTGTGTACATCACTAGTCCAGTACTCATAAATCATTTGGTGAATCAGAATAAGTTGTCTGATTAAATAAATAAGACTTTTGTGTAGAAACTGATTGTATGTATAACTAAGCATTTAATGTATTTCTAGTGAACTGTACCTGAATTGCAGTTCAGAATAATAAGTAAAATGCAAATTACATGTCATGTATTTAATAAGTAAATAAAGAATATTCTGTCCTCTGCACAGAATAATCAAAACTTTTGTGATCAAATAAATGTCAATTTTGTTTAAAAACATTCCAAAAGAGATTCCAATCAATAAAATTATTTTTATTTCATTCCAACAAAACTTTAGTTCAAAAGTTATTCTAAAAAATTCTATGAAATCAATAAATATTTTGCAAAAAAAATACATTTATTTTATTCTAAAATCAAACAAAACAAACAAACGATTCAAACATTTTTTTCTCATTTTTCACAACTATTGAAATAAAAAATATTTCAAATAATATTTCAAAGATCACAATATTTGGGTTTATTTCTGCATAACTCTCTTAACAAAGTCTTTGCCTCTTCGACGCCATTCTTTGCCGCAAATTTAAGTAATTTTCTGACTTCACCTTTAGATCGGATCAAATCAAAGCCATAATTAAGTAACTATTCTTACATTTAATCCAATTCTTCTCAGATGCAAACCTTTTTGAACGTCAGTCCTATAACCAGAGAGATGTCCTGCGGCCAAATTGTAGGCCGAGTGCGGATGTCCCTTATCTGCTGACTTCCGAAACCAATGGAAGGCTCCCGTAGTGTTTACTCTGTCTTTAAATAGTTTATGGGCTAATGCATGCTGAGCATGGTCATCTTCCATATAGTGGGCATAAAAGTGAGTCATATAATAGTGGAAGTGATCGAAATGATAATAAGTATAGTATAGAAGACTAACAGAAATTAGAGCACAGAATATCTGAAAAAAAAGTTAGAATAGTATCTAAAGTTGAATAAAAAACAAAAGTTAATGAAAAATCGATTACTTGTGCGCCGATAACCAGCGGTCGGTCCGGTTTCTTGCATTTCGCGTAAGCGATGCGCGGCTTTTGATTTATTAGTGGTTTATTAGATAAAGACTCGTCAGAAGACGCGGAAGACTTTCTTCTGCGACGAATAGAACCCATTTTTCTATACAAAAGACTAATTGATATAAGACTTAATGCGATTTTTATCGATATATTAGTGCTTCCCATAAATAGCATTTACCAAATGCTTTACCTCTTGTTTTAAACCTTGAGGTGAGAATTGGCTTTTGTTTTGACAGTCAGTTTCCATGTCATTCGGCCATTCATAGCACCGGTCGATGTGTTCACTCAACCAATATCTGAGGTAATAATCATTTCTCTGTTTCAATATTATATACTAGAAGTGATTGTCGTTAATAATTAACGAATGTTTGACTGTTTTGTCAAAAAGTAAAGTCAAAAGTATAAGTGAACTACAAATGAAACGCAAAAAATCATTTTATTACTACAAATCAATATTGAAAATCAATGAAAATCATATTCGCCTAAATCTTACGCCGAGATAACCATTCATTTAATTTCAATCAAAAACCAAATGAAATCATTCATTATCTAAATGAGTGAAAACTATGATATTATGGCGAAAGTACTCCAAATGAATATTAAATTAACTTTTATAATAACATCTCTTATGATATGATTTCAGTCAAATCATATGTCTATCGATTTTATTTCAAATAAATTTTTGTTACAAACATTTAATGTTAAAAATATGCGGAAAAGAATCTGAGAATAAATATTAAGATTTTAAGAAATAAAACTCATATAAAAAAACAAGAAGACAACTATTATATGATATTCTCATAATAAGAACGTATAATAAACCAGGACATTTGTTTTATTCTCATATTTATTATGTTTATTTTATTACTTTATTTGAAGATTTTAATGATATCTAAGACACTAACGATTATATAAATTTTCAAAAAACATTGAATTTCTTGTAAAGCATTAAATTTAATGTTAAGAATAAATAGAATACATTCAATAATTTATTGAATGAAAAACTTTAAAAAATCAATAATTTTAACAAAATTTAATATATTTGATGAGATAAACATTTATTGAACAAGTTTAAATATAGTGAAAATTCTATACTTCGAGCGCTCTACACCTAGATCTTCTTTAATTCAAACATGTACCTTGGACATTTTGAGAAGAAAAAGTAATTCAATAAGTTCACAAATAAGTTAGAGACGGTCTGCGTTTAGAAACAGTTATAAAATCTTTTTATAAGTCTATAAATTATAATTATTCTATGAATAGGAATGTCAAACAATATAATGAATAGTTTCTAATAACAATATTAGCTAGTTGTTTTCTTAACAAAACTCAAATTATAAACAAAATGTATTGAATTAACTATAAAAGGCTATAATCAATAATTTTAACAAAAGTTTAAAAATAATTTGAATACAAAACAGTTTTCATTTCTTTTAAAAACAATTATTGAGTAAATCCTTAAAAATATTAACTTTTTTCAAATTTACAAATCCGTCGAAATCGAGGTTTAATTTTGAGATCATTTGTGGACTCATTAAAAGTAAAAGTGTCTCCATTTTTCTGGAAATTTATGGAAATCTTTATATAACATTGAAAATGTATTTTTAGATCCAATTTATGTCAAATAATTCATATTATTTTTATAATTAAATAATAATTTGACTCAAAATTAATTTAAAATAAAACTATAAATTTCTGTTCTTTTAGTGTTAATTCAATTATTAGCAAAAGTTTGATTTAATTTAAAACTTAAATTAATTTCATACTTTGAATTTCAAAACGAAATGAATGGAAATTCTAGAAATTACTGGAAAAGACTCTTCACTGCAATACATGAAAAGTGAGTTTCAGTCGAGAATTTTCTAAACGTTTCGCGTATTTTCTCCGCAAAGCATTAGAAGAGTATATAAAGCGTTCGCTCTTTTGGTTGAAACACAACTCAAGTTATAAAGTGTTAACTTTTAATTTGAAACCAATTTAATTGAAAACAGTTTTTGAAAACTATTACTACTTTTGCTAAAAATGTCTTTGAATTTGTTTTATCCGCATCGAAGTGGACAAAACTATTGGGATGTCTGGGAATGGCCCACATCTCTCTTCAGACAAAACTTTGGTATCGATTTGAATGATTTCGACGATTTGTTGCTTCCGACTAATAGACACGAATTGCAACAAAGAAGTGGCGCCTCTCAAGTGGTTAACGCCGGCAACAAATTTCAGGTCAAACTCGACTGCAGTCATTTCAAACCTGAAGAAATTGAAGTGAAGACAATCGGCAATAATGTTGTCATTCATGGCAAACACGAAGAAAGGACTGATAAACACGGATGGGTTCAAAGAGAGTTCACTCGAAGATATGTTTTGCCGGAGGGCTGTGAACCCGAAAAAGTGGTCACGAGTTTGAACTCTAATGGAGTTCTTATGGTTGAGGCGCCCAAAAAGGAAATATTGGACATCAAAGGCGATGAAAGAGTGGTTCCAATACAAATCGAAGGCAAACAATCCATTACTAACACCAAAAAGTAAAACTATTTCAACAATTCATTTATGGATTTCTCTAATAATTAATAATTAAAATATAATCTCTTTTTTTCTTTTTTGATTCATTACTTTTATATCCAATAATTTTGTATTTAATTGAATATTTGATTGAAACTAATTTTGTCACTTATTTTGAAACTTAAATTCCTTTATTCCAGTCATAAGTTTCAAACTTTAGTTTTTTATTACAATTTTTGTTTAATTATTCCGATATTCGATGAAATAAAATCTTTAAAATTTGATTACATTTTAACTAATTTTTAGTTAAAATTAATTGTAATAATTAATCATAAATCGATTATAGATTTTAAAAAAACAAATTAAATGATATAAAAAAAGTTAATTTATTTGAAAATTCAATTTAAATGAATATACGATAAATGAAATGAAATGTTTTTCAAATAAAGAATTGTTTATCGATTTTATTAATCACTTCTTCGATCAAATCTTCATTGAGAGGCAATTCTTCTCCCATTTGACCGCTTTTCTGGTCGTATAAAACCAGTGGTTTCTGTGGACCAGTTCTCAAATAAATGGGTTCTTCACAAATCTGTTCCTTCAAATAATTGGATGATTTATAACACAAATTACTACAAAATTGTTTCCTTTCGTTGATATCATATATCTTGTTGTGAACCGAATCTATTTTATAGATTTGTTTGTCTTTGAATCTGTTTTTACCGCCGACTGAAGACAACTTCTTCTGACAGACGGCATAACCGCATAAATCAATTAAAGACCTCTCAATACAGATATCGTTGTAATCGTTTCGAGTTATGTATAAACAGTTCTCTAAAAACAAATGTTTGTCCACTTCTTCGGTCAAAACGCTTTCAACGATTTCTAAACATTTTTGTCGATAAAGAGTTTGCTTTTCTTTCGTCACTATTTTTGATGATTTGGTTATATTTGTGGTAAATGTAATCTTATCTAAAACGACTTCTACTGAATCGCTTCCAAATTTTACTTTCTTTTCCTTTTTCTTCTTTTTAGAGTCAGTTTTGGCCACAATTTCTTCATTTTTATTTTCTACGACTGATTTCTCGACCCTTTTTGGAGAAATGTCTTCATTTGTTTTGACTGAATCTGATTCCGCTTTAATTTCTTTATCTTCTTTTAGTATATTAGTGTTTGAGTCCATCGCCGGTCGAATCAAAATTAACAAAAAATATTATTTATTTTAAATTAAAATATGTTTTCAAACGATAAACACTTTTGTGTCAAAAGTTTAAATGTAAACAAACGAAATGATGACTGAAATACACCATAAGAGACATCTGTTGGAAAATATTTGAAGTATTTTTGGTTCATTCAATCCAGTGATGACCAGAGTTTAATGATTTTTAAATTGTCAATACTTTCATAAAACCAAAAGAGATTTGATATGAAAACCGACAAAAAGAGGCCGAAAGTGACCCAAAAGTGTCGATCAAAGAGTTGACAAAATTTTTGATGATTTGAATTACGTTTTGATTAAATATTTAACGAAATTATATTTATTAAAAAATTTTAAACTAAAATCAATGGTTTCACTCCTTTTCCAATAACTCAAAAACTATTGAAACCTATTTTTATTGTGTAAACAGTATATTAAAGATTAATAAAGGATAGTTATTATTATGCCTAGGTTAATTTTGTGAATTAACAATAAATATTTATAATTTAATTAATGTGAGACACTATACTCCAAACTTTATGAATTGCCTTGATACATTTCTGGTTAAAAAATCTTTTCTTCAACTTCCTTTGGATTTGATTCTCATTTAATAAATGGTTTTCTAAATTCAAAAGTTTGCAGAAATTGTGTCAAAACTATTCATTAGAGGACGCCATCGATTTGGAAAAGTTTTGTGATTACTTTCAGAAGTTATGATGAGAACAGAATCAACCAATTCTTGAATCAAGTGCTGTCATTCAAAGGTCAGACCAGTTTGTTAAATAAAACAAAAGACATGGTAAGTTTTCGTTATTCTTTCACAATCTCTAAAAAGCAAAGTATCCCGAGTAGGTATTGGCGTATTATAGTGATCTTGGGCACTTTAGGAAGTTTGAAAATTATAGAATTGATTGGTTTTGAAATTATTAATAAATTCATTTAATATTTTTGTTATTTTTTTGTTAACAGTTATCTGTTAGCGTAAAATAGATCTAGTTACATTTGTAATTGAAAATTTATAATTCAATTGTTTATTACAACACAAAAATCACTACTTTTTATACAAAATTTCGTTCACAGAATCACTAAAATACTACAGTTAACTCTCCTCTCTTGAATCGGTTGGGACCAGGATTTTGAATTCAAGACATAGTCAGGAACCGAAATTTCTTTATCAAGATTAAAGGAACGTGTTCAAATTGTCTATAAGTAATGTTGGAAAATGAATTCTTGCGACAAAAACAAAACAAATACATTTTCATATTAAAGTTGAATTTTATGAAACATTATTCATTGAAATAGATTTTTAGGCCATTCATAAACTTATGTTTCAAATTAATCAAGGTTATTTCTAAATTATTGGATTTTAATAATAAAATTCAAAAATGCTCAAAATAATTTTATACATATTTATTGTCAAGTTTATTTTGATAAAGCTTCATAAACAGCTTGATAAAGAAATGTCGGTTACTGGACATAATTCAAGTTAGAAATAGGGATAAAAGTATTTATTTAATATCAATAATATGAATGAATTAAACATTTTATTAGTATTTATTGATTTAATTAACACGAAATACATTTTAAAATATTGGTTTTAATTATTTGTTTAGATTTATTTTTTGGGCACTTTTGACATAAAAGTCATTCATATTTTTGTTAGAAAAATTGATTTAAACTTACATTTTAAGTAAAATTCAAGTTAAGTGCAGACAATAGCTTATGGAACCAGACTTTTGGTTTCAAAATTCAAGTTAAAAAGGTTCAAGATAGAAGAGTTTTTAAATAGGATTTCTATGGGAGTGAATCGGGTCTTATAAATCCAATTGAAGATAGACTTAAATTCTAGTGACGAGAGTTCAAGATATGAGAGTTAACCAGGGATGGCGAAAGGTCTCGATCCTAGGGGGGTGAAATGGTCAAAATACCCCTCCATAGAGCAAAAAAGCTCGACAGACCTAGTGCT